>BQNB010031551.1:0-12500 GCA_026074375.1 Tanacetum coccineum | reverse complement strand
TTATTCAAATTTACTCTCCAAACCATAATCCAAATTCAAATTTTCATCTTTGATCATCCAATCCATCATTACCGTCACGCCATAATTTCGCTGAAAACACTTATCGTGGTCAGTTCTTAGGAAAAACCTGAGAAAGTGATGGGTTTGCAAAATATTGAATTCCTGAAGCAAGTTCTGTTTAATTGCTTTAACAGTCAATCCTGTAATAACTAACATCTTGCATTAAAACATTTTTGGACAACCTGCCAAGGTCCAGACAGTTAATGGAGAGCGATAGTTACAAGCCTCGTCGATAAGAAGAAGGTTATTGTTACGGGAGTCAAGCATAGGTGTGATCTTTACTTGGATGATGCAGAAGGTATGTTTGGTCTTCTAAGGCTACTATCTTTTGTAGAAGTTGGCGCGTTGGGTATGAAATGCCTTTCTTAAAAGTTTACTTTTTATAAAGCCTTGTTCTCTCCACAAGTGGAAGTATTTCATTCATTTATTACCAATGCTAGTGGAAATCCACTGCATGGAATAAGTTCAGTAGTTCTATGGGCTTCTTGATCATTATGCTTGGAACTAATCAGAAGTTGAATCTGTCTAAGTTAACATCTTTGATGCAATGGTTGAAACACCTTGGATGGAGGAGTCATTCTTGCTGTATCAAAGTTGTCTCTAAAATTTTCATTATATTACAATGGGTAAAATATGTCAACTCACAGAAGACTTTTGATATCCCTTTCACATAAGAAAGAAAGTTTTTGCCATTTTGAAAAGAGTTGGAAAGGATTTCTTGGAGAATAACACCTTTATTTGATACCCTTGATTGTTCAACCTGTTACATAAATGGGTGAGGATTCAGATCCTCCAACTGATTCCCACTCTCAATACCATTATTGATCAACAATCTTCATTTCTAACCACGAGGCTAAATCATTTAATGAAGGTCTTAGAGACAGGAGGCATGAGTTCTCAAGATGAGGCGAGCCTGAGGAATAGTGTACCAACATTCCAATGATCCCATACACCTTAGTGGTGGAGGATAGCATGCAAACTAATGATTTGCTGCTTTTATTGTACCAAATTGCAAAACACGGTTCTTGATTTACAAAAAGCAAGGAATGGATCAAGCTAGGAAATTGCTGCTGTGACGAAGAGGATCCTGAGGTTAGGAAAGGCAGGAAATGTCAAAACTACAGGTTTGAAAAGCATAAGGAAAAGTTGGTACTATATTTTATTATTTAATATCATCTCATGTCTAGGAAGCCGATGTGAGTCCTCTGAGACCAGGAGGTTTGGGTGTTCTGAAGATTATATCAAACAGGGGTAGAGGAGGGAGAGTATTCTAGGTTCTTATTTGAGGTTTCGAGCTAACATAGGTGAGTATGAAGATATGATGTTATGTTGATGTTTCTTTGGTTGATGACTCACGAAGACAGAGATATTGATTTATATTTGATTCTGGAGTATTTGGTGGTTGATGTGATGCCCGTGGAAGCTAAAGTTTGATGGAAAAGTTAACAGCAGTAAGAAGCTTGATGTTTAGTACTGCTTGGATTGATTGATAATACTGCTGGTTGATCGCAGTCTTTACTACTGTGGGTATCGGTGATTGTGCTGTTCCTACAAATTAATAGGATAATCCTTTGAGTTTAGACACTTATACCAAATAAAGAAGCTATGCCTAAAGTTGTTACTTGATGCCTACAACAACAAAGACCCATGGATTAATGGAGGGGTGGTTGTTTAGGAGCAAGTGAGTTCAGAGTTCACAAGAGATAAAAATTCAAGTTCTAAAGATAAAGGAAAAGGTATAATCGATTGAGCCTGAAGTTCCTTTGAAGAGTAAAGATCAAATTGCTCTGATGAACCAAATTGCAAGAGATTTTCAAGCTAAGTTGGATGTATGAATTCTTAAAAGAGCAAAAAGTAGCAAGGGGAAACAAGAAGAAGAAGCCAACATAGCATTGATTGAGTCATGGGAAAATACACAAGCTATAATGGAGGTTGATAGATTGTTGGATGAGAGACTCCAATCAAAGGAAAGAGAGGGAATGACAGATGACGGAAAAAGCAAAACTATTTATGGAATTGATGGAAGAATGAAAGACGCATTTTGCTTGCCCTCAGAGCACAAGAATAAGAGAAAACAAACCTATACTACCAAGGCATAAAAGAGAACTCAAAATGTCAACTTTTCTTAATGCACATGGTGGAATTATACATACAACCGCTAAAAGAAAAGAGTTTTGATGAAATTCAAAAGTTATTTAATAAGGAAATGAAGAGTGTAAATACCTTTATAGCTATGGGTTCTGAGGTACAAGAAAACAAAGAAAAGAAGGAAGAAGGTAGGGAGGAAGGAAACAGCAAAATGGTAGCAGAAGTGATGATTGGTAAGAAAAAGAGCAGGGCGAAAAGAAACAACAAAAAGAATCTCAAGAAACAAAAGTAGAGGCAGAAAAAGAGTCAGAGGAAGTTAAAGAAGATGATGAAGTTGGACGCTAAAGCAGCTTTTGGTGCTTAAAAAGGAGAAGATTAGCAATTGTAGCTATACCATCTGCTACCAAAATACCAGTTAATTATTGATTAAAGCTTCATAAAGGGGGTTGTTAGTACATTAGAGTTGATTACGAGCAGATGGAAGTTTCCATGAAGATATCTTCAATGATAAAGATTGCTACAAGGAATAGATAGAGAAGACTTGGAGCTCTTTGGAGGATAGTACAGGCAAAGTATGGTGATAACAGGCTGGAAAATCGATTTTGAAAGAGTGTTGTAATGGAGATTTGAAAGGTTATGTTTGAACCAGGACCATAATAAGTGGTTGTATGGAGAAGGTTGCAAGGATAAGAGTGATTATGTGGAGTTGATTGATTCATCTAGGAGTTACTTTGTAAGGGTTTGATAATTCTTTACATTTTTATGTTGGTTGAAAGAAGATACCCCCTCACACCAATTACCATCACCAATATGCTCAACACGAGAAACTTCAAATGTCATCAAAATAATATGGGTTATAACTGCAGATGTATATGGTTTAAAGCAGCAAAAAGGAAAATGAAGGGTTTGAATGCATCTTCCTGAAGTGTGATGAAGACTTTTAAAGAAGAAACTTGAAGATGTTAGTACGATGAACTGAGTCAAGTTTAGGGGAGGATTGTTGGGTCTTAAAAGACTTCATGGATTCTTAGAAGTTACTGCTGCTCAGGTACATAATGGAAATTATGCTAAGTGGTTAGTACTGGTAGTATAATGTTACCAACTTTAGTACTATTGTTAGTATCATTTAGTAATGGATAGATAAAGTTACAGCTGTTAGTTGAAACTTAAGATTACTAGTGTGAAGATAAAAATTTAAGCTAAGTTGTTAGTGTGTTAGTAGTAAAGTTAAGACTGTAGTACATTGTTTCTACTGTTAGTGTATATTAGTATGCTAAGTGAGTTACTAATATTAACTTACTTACTTATGTTTATTAATGTGTTGGTGAAAGATTAGATGTTTTGAAGACTTTCTATTGTCACGAGGATAAGCGAATTTAAGAGTATAAAGTTTGTTTTGGAAGAACAAGACATGCGTGTGGTGAAGATGTGTTAAGATATTTTGGCTACAATGTTATAATATATTTATTTAGAAGATTTACTTTTCTTGTTTAGAAGATTGAGATATCTTAGGCTGTATTGTAAGCAGCTAGACTCCTTAGTCTATAAAAGGGGCTCTAGGGATTATATTGAACTTATCATACAACAAGTCTATCCTATCTATCATCACAACACACATACACAGAATCATGAGATTAAGATCTTGAACGCTCAAGGTTGTCAACCCTAGTACTAAGATATCAGTACTCGTATTATTTCATTAATATATTCGAAGCGTTTTGTTACAGCTCGTGTGTTCATCATTTATATTCACTGTTTATTGATATATTTCTAGATATTAAAGAGTAAAGATTTCGCATACTCTTTTGATATACACACAAGTTTCTACTATTGTTTTTTTGGATTCATACCAAGGTAATACTCTCTTACAATGGTAAGAATCGATCTACGTTGGGTATCAACAAGTTACTTATAAATGTTCATGAACAATGAGTATGTAAGCTGATGTTCTTGGATTCTTGGACAATATATGGATAAGATGGATAGAGACTTAAGGATGTAGACATGTGATATGAAGGTTTAATGGACTTGTAAAAGTGTACTAGACTAAGAATTATAAAATCAAGGATTTAAACCTACTGTTAGCAAAAATGACAAAGTGGTCTGGATCAAACTAAAAAATAATGTAATTATTTTAGATTTTTATAAAAAATACATGTTACAAGGATCATAGGCATATAAAGAACTCGAAAAACCGATTTATAACGAAGGAGATACGCGAATTTCAAGTTACGCGATAATAAACGCATTTATAAAAGAAATTTTATAAAAAAAAATTAAGTTTCAATTCTGATATATACAAATGGTTATTTTTCTCAGAGAGTACATATTTTTAGAATTCCAAAACATTAAGAATGTACTTTTTAGTATCAAATAACGAAGGAGTTATGAATTTCGCAATGTTTTCAATAATAAATACTTTTATAAAGATAATTTTATAAAAGTTACTGTTCACATTAGATTTATATATTTTGAAAAACATCATTAATATTATAGGACTTTTAATTACGAAGACGAGCTTAAAAGAATCACTAAAAACGGAGCTATAACGAATAAAACACGACGTTTATGAGTTTACGATAACTTAAGTTATAAAACTAATTTTATAAAGGCATGAACAGTATAAATATATTCACCAAAGGACATGAAATACATAAATTTCATATTTTGATACATCATTTCATACAAAATCGTGGGACGTAAGAAAATACCAACGGGCTTATAAAACCAGGTGAAGATTACACATTATTTATACTGTTGCACTATTTTTGACGTGAATAGTGTTCGTACGTTTTTTTTTAAATTTTTTGCAAAATATATATAAGAATCAGTATTATATAATATTTATACACGTCTTAAACTATTATAAATATTATTTTACAAGACAATGGAATTATTTTATTCGATATATGAGTACAAAACATAGTATTATTTATTCAATGCGATTTAAATATGATTTCATAAACACAATTAGATGGTGATGTAGATATATAGAATTGTATACGGTATTAATTATTCAAAATTCTTAGTGCTCATACGGCCTATAATTAATTTGGTTGCATTCGGGCGTTTACGTGACGCATTTTCTGTGATTTACATTGATAGTTCAAGTCCATCAAGGAGAGGTTATTAGCCCCACGTTTACTTGATTTTACATATACGTTGACAAAAAACATTTTTTTTTTTTTTTTTTGGGGTAGGGGACTGCTTGTTAAATCTTTACGTGTTTGTTTGAATTTATTAGTGATGCATTTTAAAATTTCATTTTACAAACTGGTATTAGGCATACTCAATTACTTATCTTGGACATGAAATACATTGCTTGTTTCACTTCATTTTTGAAAACAAGGACTTTACTTTACTTTTACCTAAATGATTACGGATTAGCTTAAGCGGATTGAACTGCGAATTACCTGTGAGGGGGAGCGTGGAATTTTTTTATGAATAGATCTCTTCGGGTGTATGTTTGTGACAACCCCGTTGGTGTGATAGCGATCACTGGTGTCGAACTACCAAGCATACGAAAGTTATCGCATGTGGAGCAAACATTAACTGAACTTGAACAATTTTCGTGCCTTGAATAGAAGTGGATATATACGAGTCTTCGAATGTTTCAAGAACTGAGAGTAATAGTAATAATTTGTATTTTTACACATTGAATATTTCGTTCTTGATAAGTGGCATTACATACTTTGAACAAAAATGGTCTACACTATACATACGTTTTGGTGACTATTTTTTGGGATCTAATGTCATGCATACTTTATAACTCTTTGATTTACATCCTCAATTCTACATACATTTTGGGTGATATTTGGGGATATAAATGTTAGCATTAAATTTACAAAATGGGGGTTAATTTATACTTACACAATACCTATGAACTCACCAACTTTATGTTGACCTTTTAAATGTTTTCTCAGGTGATTATAGATGCTTGGCTCTATTTGATGGTGCTTGGAGTCTAAATAATCATGATTTCCTTCAAACGGAAACAGTTAGAGGTATTCTCTCATGACTTGACGCATGGTTTAGAAAGTAACGCTCCCGAAAACGATTCCGCTGCGACCATTTTTGGGGGTGTTAAGATTCGTTATTAGAGCCAAAGTTATAGAGAATAGGTTGACTTCTACTCGACGTAATAACCAATTTCACGATACATTTTTATAAAAAAATTACGGGACGATGCATACACTGTGGAGTTGCATTAATGGTCTATACTAGATGTCTTCATGCTTGATATACGGTTTGTTTTTATTAAATTACGTTTATTTTGTACAAAGTATTTTATATTAGAGTTATCTATATAAATACTAGAACATTTCTTAAGGCAAGGTAGTACTATAAAGCTCATAGGTCCTAAACGCTACCTAAACATTAAGATATCAGATACGATATATTACCATCATCCATTCATACCATGATGCATTCTATTTCTCCATGACATGTTTCCATCCTTGCCATGAGTGCATTATTCATTCACCAGGCATCATCTTGCATCATGTTTACTTTCCATACTGCACGCATCCTACATGGTTTATATAAAGGAAATTTATATAAACTTTTTATTGTAGGATATGGCTCACTATATTTGTTTGTCTGCTGAGGAGGAAACTTAGGGACCGAGATCGATGTCAGGGTGGCCTCATTCTCCAGATCCTATCGAATAGTTGCTTTTTCTTTATGGCGGGTCGTTGTTTAGGACAACAAGCCAACACGGGGAGGCTATACAAGGCATTCTAGAGCATTTGCAAGGGGTGCCAATAGAGGAGGAGATGAGTGCTTTGAGGTTCAAGATGGGTATGGCCAAAGCGAAGAACGCTTCTTTGCGTGGTAAGATTAAAACCATGAAGGCTATCGAGACGATTACTCATAGCCAGGAGAAAAGGGCTCGTATGGAGATAGAGCAGCACTTGGCTTCAGTTCAGGAGTCATAGTGACAGGACCGATAGAACTTCAGGAAGCTCCAGGAGTTAGTCACCAGTCAGCTCGGACGTCACCCATAGATACCTTGTTTAGGAATTATGTATTAGCTTGTATTGGAACGTTGTAAGTAACAAGAAAACATGTAGTTTTGAGGGACAACATGAACCTACATCTATCAAATCATCGTATTATCAAATTGTTAATATTATTAGATTACTTATTACTCTTGCAAACTACTCTCACATATATCATTGAAATCATAAGTTATTTTGACGAAAAGGCAATTCATTAGTCCTTAAATATTCATGGGTCAATCATAGTATCATTCAGGAAAGGACCAAGCCATGCGGGGGGGGGGGCTGAGCGTAGTCACCTTAAAACTTTCATGTCAAGAAATAATTTTCATATTTATATCAAGTTATGTTGTTACTGCTCTGAGCGTATTATAAAACGTATCTATCACGAGGAACCAAACTAATAATCATAATAGCTAAGTAAACTCTTATACCACCTAACTATATAAAGTCAACACCATTTTATACAAAATACTATGTCCAAAAGTCAAGACGCATCCCTAGTCACCCTAGGACGATTCACTATCAAACTTACTCGCCAAAAGAGTTACGCCGACGTGAGATGTGAGCCTTTAGAATTTCAAGTTGGTGACCGAGTCATGTTGAAGGTATCACCTTAGAAAGGAGAAGTACGCTTTGGCAAATGGGGGAAGCTAAACCCCAGGTATGTTGGACCATCCAAGGTGATGGAAAAGGTTGAATCCGTTGCTTACAAGCTTGAGCTGCCTCAAGAGTTGAGTAGGGTTCATCATACGTTTCACGTATCCAACTTGAAGAAGTGCTATACCGACGAACCATTAGCCGTTCCATTGAATGGTTTCCATATTGAGAACAAGCTTCATTTTATCGAGGAACCCACAGAAATCATGGATCAAGAAGTCAAACGGTTAAAGCAAAGCCGTGTTTCAGTTATCAAGGTTCAATGGAACTCCAAGAGAGGTCTTGAGTTCACATGGGAACGTGAAGATCAATTCCGGAAGAAGTATCCACACCTCTTCACAAAGACCGCACCGTCATCAAGTACCGCGTCTTAAGCCTTGAGGACAAGGCTCATTATATATATATATATATATAACACCTCGTGTTTTAGGGTCATTTACGATGTCATTTATTTCACTATTTATTTTTAGTCTTGTACGCGTTTGCTTTTAATTTTAAGTATTAAGTTAAATCGCGTAAACTAACAATGATCATTCAACGTAAACGGGCATCAAACAATTAAATGTTTACGGCAAGCAAGTGGTAGATAATTATTTGGAGGATAATTATTAACTTTGCACATTTTATTTTTATTGGTTACGTAAAGCGTTTACGTTTCGCGATAAAATACGTTTAGGCATACCCGGAACAACCAAAACTTTTCTACGCTTCAACAAATACCCATTATTATACCCAATACCTAAAATTTTATAAAACTTCATATATGTCATCCATGTGGGCTGAATTAAACATAAAAGAAATAAACCAAGACAAATACTTTACAAGGTATACATCTACACTTAATAAATACCACTTTAAGCTTCAAGTAAATGCTAGATATTATGCAAGATATCAAAAACACTTCATGTACTCCATCCCTCCCCTAAATTTCGTGCATAATGCTCCCAAGGGGACATATAGCTCACACACTTTACCAACTTGATATTGTACAAACTCTTCTCATTAAAACCTTAAGGACTTTTAGCTAGTTTTTGACCAAGACCTCCTTATATTGCACATCTTGTCTTAAGACTTCCAATAGTGCCATCAACTAGTAACTTGGACTAGTCTTAGAAATATATATACATGCAAGACTTAGAAGAAACACACACACTCATTTCTTAAGGTGAAAACAACACATACTCTCCCTTTTGCTCCATCCTAACCCACAACTACACACAAACAACATACACAATCCATACAAATTTTATTTACAACATTTACAAGTGTTCCTACCTCATATCTAAGATATCCTAAGGTGTTTAGAAGGTTTGGTTTGGGGTTTATAAGTGTTAAAGCAAGAAGGTTCAAGATTAGGGGTTTGCTTGGAATTAGGGTTTTCAAGTGTTGTAAGCTTGGGTTAAGTAGCTAAACAAGGGTTTAGATCATTTTGTTCATCATCCTACTTCATATTAAGGTTACCTAAAAACCTTAATCTCTTTACATTTATGATTTTATGGGTATATAATGGTTATATAGTTAATCACCATCTAAGGAACATAATGAGATATAAAATGGTTTTTATTCTTGTTTATGGTTTTGGTAAACTTTTTCATATGATATATGGATGTTATGGATCATGTTATAAAGAAGTATATACACTATATGAGTGTTGGTTAAGTTATATAAAGTATATATAAGTAAAAGGTATAAAAAGTTACTTATAAATGTTCATGAACAAATGAGTATGTAAGCTTGATGTTCTTGTGATTCTTGGACAATATATGGACTAATCATGGACTAGAGACCCTAAGGATGTAAGACATGTGATATTGAAGGTTGTAATGGACTTGTAACAAGTGTACTAAACTAAAAGTTATAAAATCAAGGTTTAAACATACTTTTAGCAAAATGACCAAAGTGGTCTGATCAAAACTCAAAAATAAAGTAATTATTTTATATTTTTATAAAATACTACATGTTACAAGGATCGTAGGCATATAAAGAACTCGAAAAACCAATTTATAACGAAGGAGATACGCTAATTTCAAGTTACACGATAATAAACGCGTTTATAAAATAAATTTTATAAAAACTTTTTAAGTTTCACTTCTGATATATACAAATGGTTATTTTTCTCAGATAATACATATTTTTAGGAGTTATGAATTACGCAAGTTTTGTATAATAAATACTTTTATAAAAATAATTTTATAAAAGTTAATGTTCACATCAGATTTATATATTTTGTAAACATCATTAATATGATTTAACTTTTAATTACGAAGACGTACTCAAAAGAATAACTAAAAACGGAGCTATAACGAATAAAACACGACGTTTACGAGTTTACAATAACTAAGTTTATAAAAGCCACGAACAGTAAAAAGTACTGTTCACTAGAGGACATGAACTACAAAAAATTCATATTTTGATACATCATCTTAATTGATTAGCAAAGTATAGTTAGTAGTCAAAGTTAATCTGTTTATGTTAACACCCCAAAAATCATATACAACGCAGCGGAATACCAAATGGGGTGCTACTTCGTAATACACAACAATAGATACAAGAGAACGACCTCTAGGTGTCGTTTGAAAATAACATTGTTGATTTAATCAAAAATCCTAAATTTAATAATACAATTTGTACATAATTGCATCACCTATAGAAAAGCTTGTATGTATAGACTCCAATGCACATCAAATAATCCAAGCATCTAATTCACCTGAGAAAAACATGCTTAAAAGTGTCAACATTAAAGTTGGTGAGTTCATAGATTAGTTTAAATATGAATGTAAGTTTCAACAAATATATTTATCCACTGTGTCGTCACAGTACCATTTAAAATGTTTATAAAATATGCACGACCCATTTATGTCACCCAAAAGTACCATATTATCCCAAAGAATTTTTATAAGAATGCATTGTTAATGTAATGAATGTTGGCCCTGTAGACCCAACCAATCGTAATCCGACATGTTATAACGTTCGTTGCCCAGTGATAGCTAATCACCCGAACAGGGATTGTCAATCCCGAATAGATCTATTTTATAACATTCGCATGGACAACAAGCTATAACGTTCGTTTGCCCAGTGATAGCTAATCACCCGAATGAGGATTCACACCCGAATAGATCTATTTCATAACATTTACGCTCACCCTCAAAGTGATTTACAATTCATGAAGCTGTGACGAAGACTTATATATACCCATCACAGGTGTCCCCTTCAAGAACACCCGTGCATTTATTTAAAGAATATGTACTCCCGTTACCGGTGTCCCCTCTAAGAACACCCGGGCAGTAATGTAAAAATATGTACTCCCGTTACCGGTGTCCCCTCTAAGAACACCCGAGCAGTAATTTTGTTGTTATCAGCTCAATCCGCCTAAGCTAATCCGTAATCATTTCAATAGTAAAGTATGTATTTGTGACCAAAAATGAAGTCAAATAATACATCCCATAGCGAGCTATGCAAATAAGTATGTAAACCAATTTGTAATCAACCATGTAAATGCATTTGCAAACAAGCATGTTCTCACCCCAAATATATGTAAAATGAGTAAAAACAGGGGAGCTATAAACTCACCTTGATCAAAGACCATGATAAAATAATCCAAATAAATCACAACCGAATCTGCAATGATCTCGGCCACAACCCTTTTGTGTCTGATTATCAAACCAAACAAACCCCCGGCTGTTTTGCAGCCAAACACACGCACCCGACCCAGCTGATGGACAGCCAAACGTACCCTAATCGGCATAAACCCTTAGCCAAACGCCCCTTGGCTACTTAACATCAAACCAAACACACCCCTTGGCGTTTCTGTCTAAACCAAACACACCCTAAACCTGTTGTCTCGCTGCCAAAACCCGACAACCCGACCCGCTGTTTTTACAGCTAAACCCGACGCCTCACACCCAACACCCCCCTCCCCGGGTGGCTGACCCGAAACCCACCCCACCCCCCGGTGGCTGTTAGCAAACAAACGCACCCTTGTGGTGCTATACTCGGACCCGGCTGTCCCAAAATAGCCAAAACAAACACCCCTTGTGGTACAAAACCCAACCCCCTGGCTGTTTCGACAGCCATACCCTACGCACCCAACCCCTGGCTGTTTCGACAGCCATACCCGACACACCCTTTTATTGCGATAACCCATAAAACAAACACCCCTCGTCTGTTGTTAACAAACCACACGCACCCTTCGTTTCTATAAACAAAACCAAACGCCCCTTCGTGGGCTGTTTCGCATCCAACCACACGCACCCTAGGTGCGGTGAACAGTAACCGACACACCCTTGGTTGTTTGTTATAGAACCCAACGCACCCTATTTGGGGCTTATGAAAACCGAACCTGGACACCCCCGCGGCTGTTAACCCACAACCCGACGTACCCTTTGGTGCTTACCACCAACCCGACACCCCTGTGGTTGCTGTTACAATACCAAACGCACCCTCAGTGGTGGTTGTTTATGAAACCAAACGCACCATTGTTGCGGTGCCGCTGCTAAACCAACGCACCCTCGTGGGTCGTTGTTGCAACGGTGGTGGTGGTGTAGATGAGGTGGTGACGATGATGGTATGATGAGGATGATGATGATGAGGTGATGATGATGGTGGTGATGTTATGGTGGCGTCGGTGGGGAGGCAGTCGGAGGGGTGAGCGGCGCGTGGAGGCGCGCGACCATGTGGGTTGGATAGATCGGT
>BQNB010031550.1:14227-53892 GCA_026074375.1 Tanacetum coccineum | reverse complement strand
GGATAGAGTCTTATGAATTAATGATTGATCTGCAAAGCATTCGTTGATTTTTTTTTCATCATGTTATGTTATTGATTTGGTGATTGTAGTTTTCAATTGATGATCGATGATGATGATAACCCGTTTAGAGTTTTAAAATTGTCGAATTGTTAGAATTTTAATATTTGATTTGTGATTATTGGGGTGTTTGGAATTGTTCAATTTACTTAACTACTACTTACGTTCTACAGTAAATTTTTTTTCTTTTTCTTTTTATTATGTGATGATTGTTCACTGTTAAAAATAATTATTAAATTTGTCAAAGTTTATCATTTCCAAATCTTAAAAAAAGAATAAGCAATATCATTAAAAACGTGTAACCGCTTAAATCATCATTGTAACGGCCTCCAATAATTATTAAAAACGTGTAACCGCTTAAAATCATTACTATCAATAATGATTATTAAAAATGTGTAACCGCATCCATAATATAAATCCACACAAACCATTTCATATCTCCCACACACAAATGTTTTTTGTTACAGCAAAAATAGTCTCTCAATATACCCACTTTCACTCCTCAACTCTAACTCTTACTGGTACTTACTGTAGAGATTCTTTATTTTTTCGTTAGAAAAACGCTTAGCCAGATAACATTTGCTCGCCGTAAAATATAGTCACAAGGTACCCGTCGCCGCATTACGCGAGTACCCGGCTAATAAATATAACCCACTAAGAGTGTCTCCAACAAATGCTTGCTTTGTCCCACTAAGAGTGTCTCTAACAAAATCAAATATCTATAACCCACCGTCCCACTAAGTGTTTGTCAAAACAAAACAACCAATCAAATTCTTGTTATGCAAAAATCAATTGCAACGTTCCGACGTATTTACAGCTCCGACGAATTAACAGCATACCGATCATACTCCGCAAACAAATTAAATCTAATGAACAAGCGAACTCAAGTATGATGATTCATGGCTTTTGATACCATGTAGAAACCGAAAAGAGAACATTTGTATTACTTGATAAATGAAAAGTCTGTACAAGCAAAGTATAAAAAATAAGATGCCCTAATGCTAGACGGGCTAATGGACCGACACAAGTAGGCCTTATTAACTAACATTAAATTGGTTAAACTTTTTATAAAATGATATTAGCTCAACTGTTTTCTTTCTTTGTCTTTGGCATGTTCTTATTTAACATTAAATTTAAAGTTGCAATTCATATGTTTATGTGGATTCAGTTTAAATCAAATCGAAGTTGTATCTCCACATGATTAGGAACGCGTTATAATCAATTTCGTTGTTTGAAAATACATTTTAGTTACTAATGTGTCCTTGCATATGACATAACATTCATAAAACAAACTAAAATTTACACTGCCCGTGTATTACACGGGTTCTTTAACTAGTAAAAGCATAATCAATAGTCTTTGCAAGGGTAAAATGATTGATGATGCTTACATGTTTTTTTTACCATTAGTGTGTTTCGATACCAGTGCTGTGTTTAAAATAGTTACCAATGAATCTGAAATTCAGTTATATTGAATGGTCCATTGAATTTTGTAGCAAAAAACACAACCACCTTTTTATTTCACATAATTTTAGCTCCCATTTTTCACACATTTGATCTCCAAAAAAAAATATTTTCATCCTCCATAAGTCACCAATCTTCATATGATCATGTGAAAAGGGTTCTGTTTGAATTCACATTGTAAGTTTTAATCTTTGTTTTCATTTGTTTCATATTTTGTATCAAATGTTAATATTGTTACAAATCATTTTGCAGCTTTAACACCCTAATCTTGGGATCTAATGATCTCATTTCGGCCATTTTTATGTGCTTAATGCGAAACTCGGCGTGAGGGTTAGGGTCAAGGTTTGTTTAAAATGGGCCGAATAATGGCTGCGAATAGAGGATTTATGAATAACTTAATCATGGCTGCATGTGAATGGTTTCTAATGTTTTGGATGTTTATTGATGCTGCATTGGCTTATTCCCTCGCAAAATTCGCTAAACGTTGTCAATTGGAAATCCCATGTTTGTTATGTTCTAGGCTTGATCGTTTTCACAAGAATGACGAAGAACCAGGACCTTATTCATATTTGCATTTATTTTGTAATAAGCATCAACAGAACATCTCCTATTTGATATATTGTAATCTGCATAACGAGTTGGTTGATGCACGAGAAATGTGTGAAGATTGTTTTGGTTCGGTTACATTGCAAAGTCAATCAAATTTGGGATGTTACGGGCCTTCATGTTTATGTTGTAAAGTTCATTGTGATGAGAAGTCGATTGGTAAAAGGTCGATGATGTCAGATTCGGACGTGTCAAGGGTGTGTAAAGCTACAACAAAACCACCTTTGCCTCGTAGACATGGTAGGTCTAGGAGGACGAAGAATAAGATGAAACATAGACGTCGGGATTTGTCGAAATTCACTTCTGATTCAGAAAGTGAAAACCTTTTGTCAGATGATGATGATCGGTATAAGATTTTTGGAAAACATTCTTATAGTACTCCTGATCTAGGTTCTTATGATCAAAGTTCAAGAATAACAAGGACAAGAACACGTTCTGCATCTTTGACGCCAAATAGCTTGATCCGGAAATATAAAAAAGGTAAGAAGCCGTTATCATCAAGAACCTCTACTTGTCATTCAACTGATGGATATGGATCAATGGATGGTTCGCTGGTTGCGTATAGCAGTGGTAGTCAGAATCGGTACAATATTTTCTCAAGAAACTCGTTTAGTGCTTCTGATTTGGGGTCTGCGCTTTTCCTAGAGATGAATTATAATAAGAATTTACCACGACGATCCGTATCTTTGACACCAAAGAGTTCAGCTGGTTATGGCTTAGGAAAACATCAGAAAAACAAAAATGTTCCTCCAAAAGCCAAGAAAAATACGAAGTCGGGTAACGTCAAAAGTGGTTTACCCACAAGTTATGGATATGGATATTTAGATGATTCTGTCATCTCACGTAAAACGGGTGCTCATCATCATAACGAAAACAAGATTCCTAGAAGACATTCATATAGTGTTATTCAGCTTGGGGGTGATATTCTTCTAAATATGCCTGTTGATGAAAGTTTAACGCGTCCTCAACTTTTTGTACCAAAAGATGAGAAAGATTACGTTTTTGGTTCACCGGCTGATTTTATAAGTGATTTAACAGGTGCATATATAGACAGGAATCAAGGGTATGGAACTTTAGATGATTCTGCTCTCTCGCGTAGAACGGGCATTCAATATCAAAGCTTAATTCCTCGAAGACATTCACATAGTTTTTTTGAGCTTGGGTGTGAATTTCTTTTAAATACGCCCTTTGACGAAGGTTTAACAAGTCATTCTGTGCCTTTTACACCATATGGTTCTCCTAATTATGGTGTTGCAGAACTGCCTAATTTGCAGGTACCTCATCAAAGAGGTAAGAGAAATAAAAAGCCATTGCAATCTCCAGATGATTCTTTTGTCTTGCGTAATACTGCTGGTTATAGTAGTAACAATAATCCTCGAAGGCATTCGTATAGTGCTTCTGAGCTCGGGTCTGCACTTCAAAATTTGCCTCCTTTTGAGGAAACTGCAAATAGTTATGCATCTTTGACAAAACAGTTACCGCCAATGATGTCTAGCTACAATAATCCTCGAAGGCATTCGTATAGTGCATTTGAGCTTGGGTCTGCACTTCTCAATTTGCCTCCTTTTGATGAAACGGAATATAGCTCTGCATCATTCACGCAACCATTTCAACCAATGATGTCTAGTGAAAATGGCTTTTCATATGGGTTCTATGACATGAATAGAGGGTATGGATCTTTGGATGATTCTGTTGTCTCGCGTAAAACAGTTGGTCATGATCATACTCATATTAATATTCCTCGAAGGCATTCTTATAGTGTTTTCCAGCTCGGGGGTGATATTCTTCTAAATATGCCAAATGACGAAAGTTTAACAAGTTCTGAACTTTTTGCACCAAGAGATCGTATAGGTTATCATTCGGGACACTCACCAAAACCAACATTCCAAAAAGGTCAGAAAAATAAGAATTTATTATATCCAATGAGTTCGGGTAGAAGTGATATACCAATAGACAAGAGTAAGTGGCATGGATCTTTTGATGATTACTTAGTGTCACGTAGCACGGGAAGTCAATATTTGTATAATAATAACCCTCGAAGGCATTCAAGTAATACTTTTGATTTGGCTCGTGCACTTCTAGTAGAGATTCATCTTGACAAAGATAAGTCAAATGGTTCAAGCGGAAATGGGTTGAGAGAACACAACCGGCCTCATCAAAAATCCAAGAGACATAAAAATCATTTGCCACCACCAGTCCCCACAAACGTGTTTGGTACATCTTCATCTGATGCTAGAGGTGATCTATATGCGATTCGGTCTCTGGATGATTCTGTTATCTTACATAATGGGCGTAGCCATATTCCAGATAATAATCCCAGAAGGCATTCGTATAGTGCTTATGAGCTCGGCTGTGCACTTTTACTAAATATGCAACGGGATGGAAGTTTAGCACGTCGATCTGGACCTGGAACGCCAGATATCCAGAAAGTGATCGAAAGTCAAATAGTCACAGGAAGGCATCCAACTATGAACTTCACTGCAAGTGATTTACCACCCCCTTTATTATATAAACCTCATGGATTTGGTTCTTTGGATGACTCTTTTCTTCTACAAAGTCGAAAACCATCGACAAATCTTACACGAAGTTACTACAGTGCTTCTGATCTAACGTATCTTGATGAAAGTTCAATGATGAAGTCTGCATCTTTGGCTCCAAATTGTTCAGTTCAGCAAGGTTTAAATGAATTCAACGGGTTAAAGTTCCAAAGTGGGCCAAGTTCTTCACTTCAAAAACGCAAAAAGAATGATCGTTCAAGAGCCAAAAAGAACAAGAAACCGTTACCATCAGGAAACAATGCTAAAGTGGCAAGGTCATCAAATGTTAATTTAGATGATAATTCTGATAGTCAAAACCGATACCAGATTTTTTCACGGAATTCCCAAAGTGCTTCTGATTTAGGATCTTTACTTCGTGTAGAGATGCAGCATGATAACACTTCAAGAGCCCGCTCTAAATCTTTAACACCAAATTGTTATTTACGGGCACCAGAGCCCGATAAAAAACCACAAGAAAATAAGAGAGCATCTCTGTGCCCGTCTTGTTTAGATAAAATCGATTTGAGATCACTAGATGGAATTAGTATAAGTGAATTCGACGGTGATGGTTGTATAGAAAGAGTGAAGCGACAAGCAGAAGATGATGTTAGATGCATGAGATTATTACAATCAGAATTAGAAGCAGAACGAAATGCTGCTACTATTGCTGCAAATCATGCAATGACTATGATCACAAGGTTACAACAAGAAAAAGCAGCGCTTCAAATGGAAGCTTTACAGTATTTAAGAATGATGGAAGAACAAGCGGAATATGATATGGAAGCCTTACAAAAAGCTAACGAGTTAGTTGAAGAAAAAGAAAACGAAATTCAAGATTTATTAGATGAAATCGAACAATATAGAAACAAATACGAGAATGATGAATTGATTAACACTATTAAAGGTTTTCATGATGAGAAAAAGTATGTTTTAGAAGCGTTATCGACACTAGAGAACAAGATTCATCAATTGTCTAATGGAGTTCATGATAAATCTAAAGAAAACGTAAATCATGTTGATTTAGTGACTTTGGAGCGTGAAATAATGGATTTGAAAGAAAAGATGGAAGCTTTACGGGTTGATATTGATCTACTTCAGCATGCTTGTTACACACTACATGGAAGTGAAGGTCTCGAATTCGTTCAAGAAGTAGCTCATCAACTACAAGATTTGAGAGGCGTTATGGTTGATAGACGCATTGCAACCAATTAAGTATTCATTTTTCTACAAAACCATTGTAAGTTATCTGTATCAGTTACTAGAGGTGGATATATAGACGGGTTGGGTAAGGGTCAAAATGGGTCATATTGGCATGGGTCGTAACACTTTGTGCAGATTTATAAATCGTTAACATAAACAGATCTTCATGATAATATGAATTAGAAGTTCTATGCACTAAAATTACATTTTGGGTGACTTTCAAAGTTCAAACTGTTTGACCTTACATATTGGGTAAGGGTCAAAATGGGTCATTTTTGGCACGACTCGAAACACTTTTTGTCAAAAATTTTAAATTATTAACATTATATTATCTTCACAATAATATGATTTAGGAGATTCTATGCATTAAAGATACATTTTGGGTGACTATCAAAGTTTCTGTTGGACCTTTTTTGCTCTTATTTATCATGTTTTAAACATTTTTCTTATTTATCATGTTTTAAACATGTTTCTACTGAGTGCATGATGTATGATATGGTTCATTGCATCTTGGTCCAGGTTGCCACTTTGACAACATGAGTAAGACAACTGCAAAAACGACATCTTTTTCGTCTCACTCATTCATTAGCAGGTGCGGTTATGTCCCCTTTGCAGCTTATATGTATCGTTTTATCATGTCACAAGCAACTTTCTACTTGATAACATCTGATCTCGTTACTTACAATTTTCTTCAGCTTGCTGTCGTCATGTCTTGCGTTCAACAAGTGCAAAAGGACGTTTTATCATTTGACTATCTCCTGAAATTAGGTCTCTTTCATTGTCAACTTTTTTTATATAATCATTGTCTAGTTGAACATGAATTGTTGTACATTTTTGTATTGTATTAGATGAAATTATGTCTTTTTCAGGTGTAGTTTATCTAGTTGTGGCTTGTGTTATAATTCAACGTTGTATATTGATTTTCTTTGAATCATGTGAATCTTGAGAAAATAATACTCCATAGTTTCATTAAACAAGCATGTCGCTTTTTTATCATGTTAGATGTTATTGGTATGTTCGGCAAAACTAGCATAGCTGCAAGTTGTTGGCTAAATGTAGTTGCAAGCCGCTAGTTGTGTTAGTTGTAGCATTTCGTTTTATAAATACGTTTTGTAACGAGTTGCAGCGCAACTATAAAGTGTAAAACAAACATCAAATCTAAAACCTAAAAGCTTCTTCCATTAGCTTTTCATTAGAAGCATTTGAAAGCTTGTTAGTCAAACAAATGTACAACCGTAATAGAAAACTTCTAAAACTTCTATATGTGTTGATTTATTTAACCTGTCATTATGTTACGGTCGGAAATGAACAAGTGTGCCTCTAATTTTTATTAAAAGAAAAAGTTTTATGTATTTAACTTATTTGTGATCGGTGAACATGATAGTTTGCTCCACCGGCAATAACCTTTTGGCTCCGCACATATCCTCATCATGACTCTTGACTTTAGCCACTTAAGTAATTGACTTTGGTACATAGTCACTAAAACAAAGTTACAAAAACGTGTTTCGTTGTACTCGATCTATCAACCGGACGGGCCCCATATCCGAACGGGTCGGATGAGTCCGGACGGGCGCACTACATCAACCCGAAAGAAGACAAAACGTTAGACTCGATAAAGAGGGACACCTCTTTAAACCGTTGGACAATAACAAACACTTATGCAACATCACTATCCCGGGAATTAAGGAGCGATGTCTCCAAGGAGTACCGACACCCAAGGCAAAGGCTAGGCATAGGTCGTCTCCTTCATTCCCAAGGTGTCAAGAACAGTATTTCTAAACAGTACTTCAAGTAGTATAAATACCCAAGCATTTACTACTTGAAGGGCAGCATTAATTGCACCACACACACACATTTATTACTTATAGCCCCTTCGGCTCTTACTTATAGCCCCTTCGGCTCTTACTTATAGCCCCTTCGGCTCTTACAAAAGTACTTACTTTCACGCCCGAGCTTGGTCCTGGGTCAACACCCGGGGCGAGCTAACGGGTTTTCTGTCTTACTTTCAGATACTTAGGTGGATTACTCGTCTAGAAGCGTGGGAACTCTCCTATTTCCTCTAGAACGGTAAATTACTTAAACAAATTGGCGCCATCCGTGGGACTCTGATCTTATCTACCAAGAATGGACTGTCCAAAAGAGGTGGAGTTCCGGAGGGTCAAGACGACCGAGAGGGAACTCCCCCTCTAACAAAAGAACAAATCGAAGGGCACATATCAGCCATGAAGTCCATAGTCAAAGAGCACAACAAGCGAAACAAAGCTAACCCGATACGGCTGAACTTCGAGATAGAAGACCAGGACCCCAATGAAGATCGCATTGTGAAGGGAAAGGAGATTGATGACGAAGATTTAAGCAAGCCTTTCAAAGAAACATTAAAGACGCCCTTTACACGAAGAATAATCGAGTTCTCCGGTCCAGAATATAGCATGCCAACCAACATTGCATTATACGACGGGTCCACTGATCCGGTGGACCATTTGAATCGTTTTGTGGGGGCTGCGAATTCGGGGGAATGGCCCATGCCGGTATGGTGCCGTATGTTTCAGCAAACGCTGGACGGGTCAGTCAGGGGATGGTTCGAGAGCCTTTCCCCCAATAGCATAGATGAGTGGTGGAGGTTGAGAGAGGCTTTCACCACTAGATATTCAGCTAGGAAAGCGTGTTACAAAGAGCCCCACGAAATTACCAAGATAGTGAGGAAAGCCAATGAAACCCTAACAGCATTCAAGGAAAGATGGACTGTGGAGACATGGTTCATCATTGGTGTTCCAGAGGTTATGAAGATTTCATCGTTCATGGACTCTGTTAAGTCCCCCGAGTTAGCCAAGCGTTTTGCTAGTAATGTGCCCAAGATGGTTAATGAAATGATGAAACGTTTAGATGAATTTGTAAGGGCCGAGGAGGCATACGCCCTTACGGAATTACCGCCGGGAGAATCACGAGACATCCATCGTCGATTGTCTTTTCCGGCAGGGTCGCGAGACGTTCACCAGCGACTGACTTTTCCAGCTGCCAGAAGAGACGACCGAGACGGTCGGAACAGCCAGGGAAAAGACTTCCGAAAGGGCGACTATAGGAATTCTTACAAGGTCAGAGACAACTTCAATACGGGAAGGCACAGAGATTACGAAGCTCCGTACCACCAAATGGAGCGAACAAACAGAGCCGTACCGGTACTTACATTAGATTCCTTGACGAAGTGCCCTAAAGAAATACTGGCAACGGAAACGCAACTGCAACTACCACCACCGAGACCTGTGGCTAACCCGTTAAGGACGGGTGACCCGGATAAATACTGTGATTATCACCAGGACAAGGGTCATCACACAAATGACTGTATCCAATTGAGGAAGCAACTAGAGATCGCCTTAGAATCAGGAAAGCTTAATCATTTGATGAAAGATCTAAGGCAGAGGGTGGAAAGGAGACAAAACAGGAACCCTCCGGTGCAGAAGGTAATTAACATGGTCAACGTTCACTCTTCTAAAAAGAAGAAACGAAAAGACCGCGAAGCAACGGAGTCTTGGATGAACACCCCTATCTCTTTCCCGCCAATCATGACGGACGATGCGTCGGACGAACCACTGATAATAGAAGCAGAGGTTGAAGGATATCTCGTAAGGCGGGTCTATGTGGACGAAGGGTCATCAGTGGAAGTCATGTTCGAACATTGCTTCGAGAACCTTCCGGAGAAAGTGAAGGCCGGACTCAGGGAAACTAGAACGGATTTGGTGGGTTTCGCAGGGGAGGTAGCGAAACCTTTGGGAAAAATTGACCTGGAAGTATGCTTCGGGAATGAAGGGTTGAGCCGGAGGACATTAATGAAATTCATAATCATCCGCGCACCATCCCCTTACAATATAATACTGGGGAGACCAGGCCTGAAGATACTACATGCCATCCCATCAACTATTCATTCAATGATCAAATTTCCAACTCCAAAGGGAATAGCTACTTTGATCGCTCGAACAATCACAATTGCTGAATGCCGACTTAGAGAAGAGAAGCAGATGATAAGGGAAGAAACGCCCCAAGAAGAGGAGGGCGGAGATTGTTACCGAGCGATAATCGTCAACCCTAGCTTTCCAGACCAAATGGTTACCATTGGAGGAAGACTCTCCAAGGGCTGTAAGGAGCAACTGAAAACGCTTCTGAAAGGCAACATGGAAGTGTTCGCTTGGGAACCTGCCGACATGACTGGGGTCCCTCGAAAGGTCATAGAGCATGCTCTTAACGTAAACCCCTCCCTCGACCCAGTGTGTCAAAAGAGAAGAACCTTCTCCCCAGAAAAAAGTGGGGCAGTTACCAAGGAAGTAACCGAATGGATCAAAGCAGGGATAGTCCGTCCGGTCAAATACCCGACATATATCTCCAACCCAGTTTTAGTCAAGAAGTGGTGACGGATCTTGGGAATTGTGCATCGACTTCAAAAAAAAACCCACCCCCCATGAACTCGGCATGCCCAAAGGATTATTATCCTTTACCTAATATAGACTGCAAAGTCGAGGCGGTTATGGGTTTCAAGTACAAGTGTTTCTTGGATGCCGACAAAGGGTATCATCAAATCCAAATGGCAAAAGAGGACGAAGAAAAGACAGCTTTCTACACGGAGCAGGGAACGTATTGCTATACAAAGATGTCGTTCGGTCTAAAGAACGCAAGGGCCACCTATCAAAGACTGGTAGACTCGACCTTCCAAAGCCAGATAGGAAGAAACCTGGAGGCATACCTAGATGATATGGTAATCAAAAGTAAAGAGGAGGCAAGTCTCCTGGCCGATATAGCAGAGACGTTTGAAGGTTTGAAGACAATAAACATGAAGCTAAATCCTAATAAGTGTTCATTCGGAGTAGAGGAAGGCAAGTTCCTGAGGTACATGGTCACTTCGGAGGGAATCCGAGCAAATCCTAAGAAGACAAAGGCTATATCAGACCTTCAGTCTCCTAAAACATTGAAAGAGATGCAAAGCCTCAGCGGGAAATTAGCTTCCTTAAACCGTTTCTTGGCCAAATCAGCCGAAAGGGCACTCCCTTTCTTCAACACACTAAAAAATATAACGAAGGAGAACAAGCACGAATACCGATGGACTGCTGAGGCGGAGAAAGCTTTTCAACAAATGAAGAGACTGATCATGTCGCTTCCATCGCTCACACCACCTTTCCCGGAGGAGACCTTATACGCATACCTAGCGGTATCTGGAGAGGCGGTCTCTGCAGTACTCTTGACAGACCAGAACGGAAGGCAGTGTCCCGTACAGTATGTGAGCAGAACAGTAAACGAGGCAAAGTGGAACTACTCTCCGTTAGAAAAATTAGCTCTTTTGTTGGTTAACATGACAAGGAGGCTAAGGAGATACTTTGAAGCCCATCCGGTAAAGGTCATCACGGATCAGCCAATCAAAAACATACTCAGTAGGACAGAAGCTATGGGAAGCTAGCCAAATATGCAGTGGAGATAAGATGTACAAAATCTCCTTCATACGCGGATAGCTGTAAAGGTCCAAAGTCCTAGTAGACTTCTTTATGATGCCCCGACGGAGAAAGGGAAGAGAATATTTTCGAAGTCGGAGTCTCTCCGGGGATAGAGCACAGAGGCAGGACCCTTTACGGTGGGGCGGCCAGTTCAAAGGGTTCAGGAGCCGGTCTTATTTTAACTGGACCTAGTGGAGTGGAATATGCTTATGCCCTCCGGTTAGCATTTTCCAGCACAAATAATGAGGCAGAGTATGAGGCTCTCCTAGCAGGGCTGCGTATAGCGCGAATGATGAATGTCCTATGGATAGAGGTTAAGGTAGACTCCAAGCTCGTGGCCAGTCAGATTAATGGAATGTATGAGGCCAGCAACGGTTCAATGATCAGATACCTAGCCAAAGCTAGAAAGTACATCTCCGAGTTTAAGACCTTCTCCATTGAAAACATACCAAGAGGAAGTAATCAGAAGGCCGATGTATTGAGCAAGCTAGCTACCGTGCCGTTCCACCACCTTACCAAAGAGATATTGGTCGAGGTCCTGAACGAACGGTCAACGGAGGTCCAAGAAGTACAGACTATAGTAGAAGAGGAGGGTGACAACTGGATGACTCCCATCATCAAATACTTGGAGGAAGGCATAGTACCATCGGATAAAAACGAGGCACGAGCCCTGCGCGCCAAGATAGGCCAATATACAATGGAGTCAGGAGTCCTATTCAAAAAGGGATACTTGATTCCTATGTTGCGATGTGTAGGACCTCTTCAGGCAAATTATGTCATTCGGGAAATTCACATGGGATCTTGCGGAATGCATGTGGGTCCCAGAGCGGTAGTAAGGAAGGCAATGAGACAAGGCTATTATTGGCCCACCATGCATGCAGACGCAAAAACAGAGGTAGATAAGTGTGACTCATGTCAGATTCACTCCCCGATACCAAGACTTCCGAAAACATTCATGACTTCCATCATGGCCCCGTGGCCTTTCTATCAGTGGGGAATGGACATACTTGGTCCGTTAACTCCGGCCAGAGGAGGAGCTAAGTTCGTAGTTGTGGCCATTGATTACTTCACCAAGTGGGTAGAGGCAAAGCCGCTGGTCAAGATAACGGGCAAGGAGATAATCCGTTTCGTGATGGACAACATCATATGCAGATATGGTCTCCCAAGAATCATTGTCACGGACAATGGGGCACAACTGGTAAGCGACCCCTTCAAAAGTTGGTGTAAAAGGTTTGAGATTCAACAGATGAATACAGCGGTAGCTCATCCGCAGGCTAACGGTTTAGTCGAAAGGGCAAACCGAAGCCTTATGGAAGGAATCAAAACCAGGTTAGGAAGGGAAAAAGCAGGATGGGTAGACGAATTGCCGAATGTACTATGGGCCCACCGCACCTCAATCAAGCAAAGCAACGGCGAGACCCCCTTCAGCCTAACCTACGGGAGTGAAGCGGTTATTCCGGCAGAAATAGGCATGCCGTCCTACCGAACGTTGATGATTAGGGAGGATTTCAACGAAGAAGAGCAACGCTTGAACCTGGACCTACTACAGGAACGAAGGGAAGCGGCCGCCATACGAGAAGCCAGATACAAGTCAAAAATGGAACAGTACTACAACAAGAAAGTACGCCCGGCGGGATTTAGGCCAGGAGAGTTTGTGTATCGAAGGAATGAGGCAAGCAGAGTGGAGGATCAAGGGAAGCTGGGTCCCAAGTGGGAAGGCCCATACAGGGTTACAGAAGCGTTCGAGAATGGCTCTTACAAGTTGCAAACAATGGAGGACAAGATAGTTCCTCGGACTTGGCACGCGATCAACTTACGCAAATGCTATTTGTAGGTTTTATTATTTTATGAGTTCTGTATCTCTACGCGTTATATTTGACTAATGAATATGACAGCTCGTACTCCAAATTTCAATGGGGAGAGCAAATTTTCCTATGAATAATTGTTATAAACCATTTCGAAGGGCCTAGCCCCTCCGGATATGAAAAACCCACAGACAACTAAGTCACAGGGACTACTAAACCATTTCGAAGGGCCTAGCCCCTCCGGACATAAAAAACCCACAGACAACTAAGTCACAGGGACTACTAAATCATTTCGAAGGGCCTAGCCCCTCCGGATATGAAAAACCCACAGACAACTAAGTCACAGGGACTAAACCATTTCGAAGGGCCTAGCCCCTCCGGATATGAAAAACCCACAGACAACTAAGTCACAGGGACTAAACCATTTCGAAGGGCCTAGCCCCTCCGAACATAAAAAGCCCGCAGACAACTAAGTCACAGGGACTAAACCATTTCGAAGGGCCTAGCCCCTCCGAATATGAAAAACCCACAGACAACTAAGTCACAGGGACTAATAAATCATTCCAAAGGGCCTAGCCCCTCCAGATAGGGTAAACCCACAGACAACTGTCATAGGGACTAATAAGTCATACCAAAGGGCCTAGCCCCTTCGGACATAATAAACCCGGACCCATCACAGAGACTGATCAAGCGAAGGGGTCCAGGATAAACATGCTAGGTAAAGAGAAGCACAGCAAGACAAGGCACTACAAAAAATATATAAAGCACAATAGGAGAAAGCCCGCAGCAGACTTTCGGCAAAGCAGCACAATGTTTGGAAGTAATCAAAAGTACACCTACTTATTACATATATGTCCACAAAAATATCTATTACACATTAGCCCCTTGGGGCACAGACTTGGAACTATCAGGAGCTTGGGAGGATGGATTAACTTTTGACGGGGCGTCTTGAGGAGGAGGAGCAGGATACATCTTCAAGAGCTCCTGGACGGTTCGACGAGGAAGACCGGAAATCTTTTCTACGAAAGGATAGGTCTTGGTAAAAAGCTTGTCGTACTCGACAGTCATCCTTGTATCTGAGTAAGGGTCAAAGCCTTGGACCTCCCTTACTACATCCATAATGTCCTTCTCAGACCTTTTCACAGTTAAGCCTTTGGCCCACCCGGCCTGAATGGCTAAATTGAAAGGAATGGACAAGCTCTCCTTATACTCATGGCTATTCAAAAGACGCTTGACAACTGTAGGAAGGAGCTTCCCAATGGAATCAATTTTTTCTTTTTCAAAGTACCCGAGTTTTGACACAAGCTTCTCATTCTCAACCGCCCTCTCGTTGGACACCCGATCGGAAAAGACCAAAGCAGAGTCTTTCCTAGCAAGTTCAGCTTCCAACTCTTTAATTTGAGAGACTTGATCAGCATTAACAGCCCTCAACTCATCCCTCTCTCGCTCAGCAATAGTCAATTTCTCAGCACAACCGGCATGTTCCTCTCGGACTTGCTGATATCTGTTGGACAAAGTGTTGTATAAATTAGACGCATGGGTAAAGTCCGTCCGGGTGCTCACAAGCTGCCTAGTTACATCCTCACATCTTTCTTTCAGGGCTGAATGGGCATCATAAAGAGCTTCAAATCGAAGGAGAGCATCAGTTTGAGCCATGGCCCCTCGGGCAATACTAAACCAAGCCCTCTCCATGGCAGTATTATTATCATAGGCATTCATCTCCTCTCTAACAGCAGGGGGAGCCAAATGTGCAACAATTCCCTCATTTCCTCAGGGGTGTCCACCCGAGACCTTCGATGGATGGTCCACTCGGGAACATAAACAGAACGAGGACGGGAGGACTCCGCCCCATCGGCACGATCTCCTAAACAAATAAAACCAAGTTAGTGCGCGCGCGTATATAAAGGCATGCCAAGAAAGGCAAGACACGAGACATACAAACGTAGCCAGCAAGTTAGTAAGACCGATCACGGTTAACAAGGTCTTGACGACCCGACTTTTCAGGGTTGTCGAGCAGGAACCGGGACTCTCGTCAACCTAGTCCATCGACAAATGATTCTCCATCCGTATCTCCGAGTCCCCTTGTTGTTCATCACCAAAGCTCTCATCATGCTCTGACAATATGTTCATGATTGGGTTACAGAATCGTTGATGAGAGATCGATGACATTTCTGCTTCTCGAGACTCGGCATTCCCTCATCAACATCTTTTAGCAGAAAGAGGGTTGGTGCAAAAGTTCGAAGAGGACTCGCGGAAGAGTCTCCCTCAGTAGAATCCCTCTCTCAGGACCGGACAGCAGAGACCTTACGCCTCTTTCGGCTTCCCCTTCGAACCGACCACTCAACCACCAGCAATCTCTTTTCTCTCTGGTTCGCTTTTTTGGCAGCCGCACTGCTTTCCTTCCCTAATAGCAACAATTTTGGGTCGGAATTTCACTTCCTTCAACCTGCAGCTTTTCTTTTTTCCGGAAGAGATTGGGTGACATGTAAAGACCAGTGGGGTATGGGAGAACAGTAGCATCTCGACAGAAAGGGCACCAACCCTGTCGAATATTAGCACCATCCAAAAGGGTAATCTAGATACTCAACTTCGTGACAATGCAAAGGAGAGAAAAATGATTCAGAAAAAAGAAAGCATACCTCTCAACAAGCAAAAAGGGAAAGGGCCATAACATAAATAATAATGGGTCATTACCATTCCCCTCGAAACTTTGAAACTTGGAAGAAATCCAGTAACTCCAAGTATTGCCAACCCGGCGTGAAAAAGCAATCTACGGTACGTCACATGTCTATACTCTGATTGGTTAAGCGTCACCTCAGAGGACGCGAATCCATCAGGAGGAGGATCATGTATATCATAAATCGATGCCTCCAAGCCATAGCCTTGAGGAATAGCTCTTCGAATCTAGAATTAAAAGAGCCTAGTGATCTGATGCGGCGAAGGCGCGAGTTTTATCCGGAAAAGTCTCATTCCAAAGTCTTCCCACGCAGACCGGGGGGGGGGGGGGGGGGGGGAGGGGGGGGTGGGGGGGCCGGACCGCGAAGGTTCGTTACGGTGGGTTTGTCTCCCCGTCGAAAGGTAAACCAATCCCATGTTTACCGATTTATAAAATACACGAACAATCCACCGAAGGGAGCAACCAAGTAGAACTCCGACAATATAACTCGAACAGGGTAGGCGCGCGTGTCAACGCCTATAGTACTAATTGAGAAAGGTGTACGCGGAAGTGGTCAAGAAACAGCCAAAATAGGTGGAAATAACGGCACCCTAACTCCAGAAAACTCAAATGTTGTTCGTAGAAGAACCTATAGAATCATCCGGTTAACTTATCCATAGTCCATTCGAGCAGTAAGGGCCAACCGTGTGTAGAATCCAAAGGAATTTATGCTTGAAGGCCAAACCTTTACATCCTTGCAGTCATAAGGTCGATGCAGACAGAATGCCATGAGCCGACTAACAGGCAAGGTGAGTGCGACGTCTCCACGTTTTGCTCTCTCTCTCGGACAATTTTTCAAAGAAACCGGAGGTACAGAATTGATCAAAAATACAAAAAGGATGGAGTATATACCGTGAAAAATACGAGTAGCGGAAAGAAAAGGGACTTCGGAGCTAAAGATGTTACACGGGGGGCAGTAAAAAAGCAGCAGGGGGCTATTATGAGGCAAAGCATCGGGCTTTGTGTCGCGCAATGTAATCACAACAACGAGAAGGTGGAGGGGGTCGGGGGGGGGGAGAGGGGGTCGCTGGGGGGGAGGTGGCGGGGGCTCTCCGGTGCGAAAGGGCTTAACTTCGTGTTCATTGTCCAGATGTAATAGAAATAATATTGGCACATTTTTACACAATCCACTTACATTAATGGTTTTGTCCAATATTCATCAAGAAGACGTTTTCGTTTTTTTTTTAAAAAAAAAAAAAAAAAAAAAAAAAAAAAAAAAAAAAAAAAAAAGAGAGAGAAGAAGAAGAGGAGAAAAACGGAGGGGACGGAAGTGTTCTGGTCATTTCAAATGAGCACTTTTTTAAGTATCACTTTAATAGTTTGCGACTATTAAAGTCATACTGGGGGGGACATGTCGCGTATATACCGGACGGGCCCCTATATCCGAACGGGTCGGACGGGCGCACCACATCAACCCGAAAGAAGACAAACTTCAGGTCTCGGAAAAGAATGACATCCGTCTTCAAACCGTTGTGAGCGCGCAGTAACCGAGAGCGACTTAGCGAGCGCGACATCTGACGAGCGTCCCCCCCGTGTGCGCAGAGAAGGAGCGTGCGATGAGCGAGCCAAGAGTACCGACACCCAAGGCAAAGGCTAGTCTAGAGTCTCCTCCTTCATTCCCAAGATGTCAAGAAACAGTATTCTGAACAGTACTCTAGTATATAAATACCTCAAGCAATTACTACTTGAAGGGAAGCATTAATAATTTGCACCACACACACATTTATTACTGATAGCCCCTTCGGCTCTTACTTATAGCCCCTTCGGCTCTTATCAAAAATACTTACTTTCATAAGAGCCCGACTTGGTCCCCTCGGTCAACACCCGGGCGAGCTACCGGGGTTTTTCTGTCTTACGTTCAATACTTAGGTGGATTACTCGTCTAGAAGCGTGGGAACTCTCCTATTTCCTCTGGAACGGTAAATTACTTAAACACCCCTATCCGCGGGACATGTTATTAGTTGGCTTACAGTGCAGTTTTATGTACAATATGCAGCCAAATAAAAGTGCACCATTGCACCCTTATCCACCTTTTTGTGGTGGGAGCTGATAGTTTAGGTGCATGAAATGGCTATGCAGGAATATACATCAACTTGCTTTCATAGCTCAGTTGGTTAGAGCACCCGTTTAGTAAGCGGGAGGTCTTGAGTTCGACTCTCAATGAAAGCAACCGGTTTTTTTTTTTTTAGTATCTGGAGCTGATACTGTACATATTTATTTTTACTGTCAGTCTTTGCTTCACATACTTCAAAACATTTCCTATAGATTATCCCTATACTTCAGAATAAGTAAATCCCAACACTATTACATTCTTAGGTGCTAGCTTATTTTTAAGCAGAAAAAAAAAACAAGAAACCTGAATATCCCCTGTGTAAATTGAATGTGTATATCTCAACGTAATATGATGTACATGATAGATGTATATAACTTAAGATTTCTATTCTAACGAACTATCTTGCTAGACTGTGCCGCATAACAAACTAACAGAGTTTAACTGCATATGAAATTGAGAGCTCCGATCGTGACATGGCAGCTCGTTAATGGCTGAATAGTGAATACTAAGCACACGGATCACACTCAATGCGAGTTTCTTATACTTTACTCTAACATACGCTATTCGAATTTAACAATGTACTTGCAAAAAAACTAAAAACATGTTTGTATTGAGTTCGAACAAGTTTTTTCTTTTTTCTTCATAAAAGGTAGGAAATGGTACATACTGGTAACATCCTCATCGTGTTACATGTGTTATTGAAAATGAAGAAAAAGTTTAATGGAACATCAGCACAATCTGCTGGTAATCAAACCCATAGCTTATCTAAAGTACCCGTTTTTCTAATAAATCAAACATTTGCTCTAGTCCTTGGATAAATCATCAAAGTTGATCATTTTGCTGAAGAATTCATCATCATTGGAGTCATCATTGAGTTCGCCTGGATCATGAATATCTGGCGCTTGAAAGCTATCGTGACTTTTTGATAGTTCTTGTACCATTGCATTTATCTATACATTATAATTGAATTTATCAAACGTGGTCAATCTTAGGTAAATCATGATATGTAGCACTTTAATGTACGTACCATGTGACGTTTAAAGTATCATAAGAACTATTGAAATATGCTGTCTCGGCTCTAACACGATCTGACATGATCTGATCATCGGTATCATTTAGCCCTCTTAACTGAATATCATCATATCGATTTTCCGGGACATCAGAATCTATCCCGCGCTGCCTTCCATTGGTATCGTTATCATGTATCAGATGAGCATTTTCAGCAGGGTCCAACCCTGTAGGAATCCCAGATGATGTGGGATTGAGTAGAGTTTTAGCAAATTCAGGAATGTCTAATGTTTCAATAGCGAGTGTTCCAGCATGATCTGGCATGACCTGATCTTCAGTATATATTGGTGCCATATACTGAACATCATTCTGATTTTCCATTGCATCAAAGTCTCTCCCGGGCTGCCTTTCATCGGTATCGTGTATCAGATGAGCATTCTCAGTAGGTTCCATCCCTGCAGAGATATCAGATGCTGTAGGGTTTTCAGGGGAAGATGTAGAAGCTTCGGTACCTTTTTTTGCAACGCACGGCCACTCAGTAATACCCAACTTCCTAAGAACTGTTGTGAAGGTAGTTTCTTTGACTGCCATAGGAGAATTAAGTTGTAAATTGTAAGAAGGCCAGAAAACTGACTAATTCTAGCATGTACTTGAAACACTTGTTGTAATCAGCTTACCTTTTTTTGGCAAATTAAATGTACGTGTAACTCTCTCCATAGCTTCCTCTTTAGTCAGTCCAAAAAATAGAGCAACACGATTATAAAAACCATACTCTCTCTTCTGTGTTTTCCGCCGCTTTATGATAGAACTTGCAGTCTCTACTGGAACATCGATTCTATGATAACACTTGCATTTTTTGGTTTTTGGAGTATTGATTTCCGCTGAAGTCTGGAAACCGGCACACTGCCAGTGAAAAAACATTTCTGTTAATTTTTGAAGTTGAGCTCATATTATCTAACTATTTAAGTCTTATATGTTTAGATGCATTGCTAATTACTCCTACTAGGTAAGTCACCTTTAGTTGAAAGGCTTAACATAACGATACGAATTGACAAAATAATGGACCTCGTTTAGAATAAGATTGCTCTAGGAAATCTAAAAAATTTCTAGTGCAGATTTCTGTGTAAAAGATATTGTGCCCATTGGTACTAAAATACACCTTTTTGTGTGATGCAACTAGCAATATAACAGAATATATCATATTTATGAAAACAAATAAATGAGGACTAGACAAACCTTGAGGGCTTCTTCAACCAAATCCATATCATCGTCATAAGAACTCATGGATTTAGTCGTCACAAATTCCAGGACTCCAACACAGTCATTATTTAAATATACAGGTACAGCAAATGATCCCCATTTCATCGGAAAAATCTCATTGCTTTCAAACACAGGACGCTGGTTTTCGGGGTAGTAAAAATTCATATTTTCAGTTTGTTGACGTTTTTTTTCCTTGAAAACGAGACCAACTAAACCAAACGAGGCATCCTTTTCAGGATCTACGTAAAGCTTGTGCTGTAAACAACCCTTATGGTATACATCAAGTCCTCTGTCCATCCTGTAAATACCAATCGGCTGATATGTTGTGGTGAGCAGAAATGCTTTTCCTGCTCTGGTTGGCGCCCAGAATTGAACAATTGCACATTGTTCGTCATGAAGTGATAAACTATTAAGTGCTTCATGAACCTTTCTCTTCACTTCTTCAGGTGTAGAATCATCTATATCTGCAATGTTTAAGGGAACCAGAACATAATGAGAAGACTAATTTACTCCAACAACAATAACAGACCACATATAATTATAAGAGTCACGACATTGAATAGGTTGATGTGTTTGTTTCTTGAATTTATACAATCTGTGTTTTGCCACAAGGCTGACTAACTACTTGTTTTTTCTTCTATAAAAGTAAGGTTTTGCTAACAATAGCTATTAACAGTTAGTCTAGTTTTATGTTTTTATTTTGGTGGTTGTTGGTAAAAATGATCAATATATTAATTACCAAAAACATACTAACAATATGATTACAAGATAAACCCATATACCAAACACCCTAGGAATCATCATGTTAGTTTATGGACGTAAAAATAATAGTTGTGTGTTAGGATCGAACTCAAGATCACGGGATTGCACTCACTACAAGTTAACGATTAATAAATATTTATTTATTGATTTTACACGTAAATAGTTAACGATCGTTAAGTGTTTAATGGTAACGGCTAACGACTAAACAAGAAGGACTAAAAGAGGAAATTGAGATCAAGGGAATTATAGAGTTTGTGTGACATAGATTAGCTTCAATGTTAAGGCTATCCTAATAGAACTCAAAACTAAGATTTAACCCTATAAATACCAAAGGTTTTCAAGGGTATAATACACTTGTAAAAGCCAAAAATCACTACTCTTTTGTCTTCAATATATTCAGGCTGAATAGTAAATAAACATACTAAACCCTAATTAATTTCTTGTTTACCGTTTTACGTGATAACGAGCCAGTTCTGTTAACTGGTAATAGCGTGTGTACAAGAACGTACTCAATCTTCCTTTAGATTGTTCTTGAGTTATTGTTTCTTGTTCTTGCTAGAATCAAAAGGTATGTAACCCTATCTGGTTATTATTTATTCCATGTTAATTGATCCTATGCTTCCGCGATATTTAATACTTTGATGTTATAAATATAAATTTTATGAATGTATAATTCCCATCAGTGCATCTCGAGCCAAATTTTTAACATGTTATAATTACCAAATTTAATAATTAGGTTTATATTTATTTTATTTGGATCGGAAATTTTTTTTGAACCGAATTTTTTTAATACTCGAAGTTTTGTAATGTTCGATTGAAAGAAAAAAAAAAAAAATTTGTGGTTCGAAAATAAATTTTGTAAATGTTCGAAGAAAATTTTGTGTGAACCAAAAATAATTTTTTGCTCAAAGTTTTATTAGGTTCGGTTATACAAAATTTTTTTTGGTTCGAACATAAATTTTGTTTTGATCAAAATTTTAAATATTAAAACTAATAAATCATAATTAAATACATGGTTAAATTGTCATGCATGTATAAATGGTTTACGATCTTGGTCTTGATATTAATTGTTAAGGTAACATGTAATAAAGATGTATGGATCCATGGAAAACATGCAGTGTTTATCAATGGATCATCAAGATCTTATTTGTTACATGAAATGGGTAATGTCCATTTGAATTTAGTATGATAAATCTAAATTCGGGAAGACTTATATATATTGATTGTAGATAAATGATAAGTAAAAACCTAGATTTTTAATTAGGAGGTTTCATCATATAAATGGAATCAGTGGCTATATGGATTACCTATAAATGCATATAAATGTTATTATGTGGTCTTTATAATTTTAGTCTATTATCTTTAATTACTTGTTTTGTTTATTTAAAATTATGTTGAATTGTTGTAAACAAAAGGGTAATTTTCAATGAAAAAATAATATGGACTAAATCCTATAAAAATTAAGAATTGTTTTGAAGGATCAATAGTTATTGAGTAATTTTTTTGTACGAATGGTAAGAAAAAGGCACATCCAAAATGACACACTGTGTGGGAAGATTAACGCGCGCTGTCAAACCGACTAATAGAAGGGTTTATGCTCAGCGCTGACTCAAATCACAGGTCTGCTTGTACTTCAAATTGGAGTTACCTACGACTGTTCATATATACAAAATTACCTTAAGGTTGATTTGTCCCTCAATTACACACCCGAAACACTAAGTGAAAAGACTTATGCAAAATACGGTGTGAGTGAGAATTGAGGCATTCTTTAATTGTCATCCAATGCCATCAACCAAAATGTTAATATGATCTCACCAAAAAAGTTAATAAAATTGTTTAATTAAATGGATGCTATGGAGTTGTAAGCATGCTTCTCCATACATAATTTTGATTCACATATCAAAAAATGAATACCCTTAAAACTTAAGATCTAATGCCATCTAATTAAAGCCACTTGAAATTATGATAAGTCAAGTGAGCCCTTGGACGAAATCGTAATGGAAAGAAAACCTAATCGTGAGTGATGAGATCTCACAGAATTGTTTAACGCTTTTTAGATTAAATGACTTAATGTAGAGTTACTAGTGAGATCTAGAAACTCAATGCATTAAGATGGATAAACATGTTTACAATGCACAATTTTGGCAATTAAATCCAATAAATACGAAAATTGCGAAAAATGTTTGTCAATTAATTGTATCGACAAGTTACCATTGAATACATTCCATCACTAGCATATCACTGATGTGATGGTTATATGTCATATGGGTTTCGAATTTTCAAGGAGAATACTATGGTAATTATGTAAATATCAACCTGGTATATTTTATTTTCTTGAACAATGGAGATAATCGAAAAAACTAATGAATTTTTTGAACTTTTCTGTAGAAATGCTCATTCCGACAAAAACGCTTTAAGTTCTGCGTTCAAACTTTCTTTGAACGAGAAAACATTGACTGGCCCAAAATTTCAATGAATGGCATCGTTCACTAAGAATTAAAAAATATTGTCTTGAGAGTAGCTGATACTATGAATATTTTTAAACCATTGTCCTGATCAACCCCCTGATCAGCAACAACCTGAAGAAAAGCAGCATGGAAAAGCAGAATAAAAACACTCTGATGTGGCTTGTATATCCTTGAAAAAGTGTCACCTGCTCTGCAAAGGCAGTTTGAAAATTACCACCCCAAAACATGCTGGCTGAACTTCGAAAAATTTTAAGAAACCTCCGCTTGTAGAATCTACGATCTGGTAAATACCTACATAGTTGCAAACAGGCCCCTGTTAAATCGTAAGTGAACAATTTATTGGAAATGAAAGGGCTCATGGACCAATTACATACACTTGGGAAATCACATACGACAATGATCTGGCATTTAACGTTAATCAACAGGTCCCTTAACATGATTTCGGTGAATTTGTAAGAAACTTCAATATCATTGCGTGGGGAAGACATGATGATTTTACACTCATTGCTCATTGACTATGAAAAGGGTTTGAAGGACAAGGACACCCTTACTCCTCAAGTATTCTCATACAAAAGTGTAGGGATATCAGTCAAAACCGCAAGCAACAAGCAGAAAAAAAGGAGAAGGGTAAGCGATAAGAACAAGCAAGTTGTGCCTTCTCAACCAAAGCCTAATTCCCAAGAAGAAAAGGAAAATCCTATAAGGAATCAAGCTTGTCACACTGCCACATGACCTGGGAATGGAAAGAGGAACTCCCTCTTTCTCTCGGAAAGTTGCGAGCAAATAAAAGAAGTCTGAGCATAGTGCTGCAGTCAGGTAATTTATTTGCAATTGAATATTCAAATCTAACTCACAAATTAAATTCTTGTGATATAATACGGGATGCGGTATTCAAGTTTGTAATACGCTGCAGGGATTTAATGCTGAAAGGAAACTAGCTTATGGGGATCAATATCTGCATATGGGCAATGGAGCACAAGCAGTTGTTGAAGCCATAGGAACGTTTGATTTAGTTTTACCTTCTGGTTTAGTACTGAAATTAAACAATTGTTACTTTGCACCTTCTATTGTTAGAGGTGTTGTTTCCTTTTCATGTTTGTTGGATCTTGTTTTAAACAAACTGTTTGCTAGTAATTGGAATATTTGTTTTCTTTTAAATGGTGTATTCTATTTTAGTGCCTATTTCTGTGAATGGAGTGGTTTTGAAATTGAATGATAAAAATTCACCAAGAAATAATATCTAGTCTTTAGCATCAATAAGAAGAGAAAGTTAGACTTGGATTCCTCTTATCATTGGCACTGAAGACTTGCCCATATTGGCAGAGACTGCATGCAAAAGCTTCAACGGAAGGTCCTTTTGGAAAGTATCAATAGGAATCATTGGATAAATGCGAATCTTGTATTTCTGGAAGATGACAAAGAACACATTTTAAGAGCAATATTGAAAGAGCTACAGATCTACTTGGTCTATCATACTGATAGTGGTGTGACCACTCAGACCGTGTCAAGAAAGTTCTAGCTACTTTTTCTTAACCTTTACGGATGATTTCATCGTTATGGATATGTTTTATTTGCTTAAACATAAACATGAGGTATTTTGAAACAGTTAATTTTCAAAGCAAAGTAGAACTGCAACTAGGAAAGAAGATTAAAGCTTCTTCGATCCGATAGAGGTGTGAATATTTAAGCCAGAGTTTAAAGATTATCTAAGTGAGAACGGATAGTTCAGATCTTACTTCTCCATATACACCACAACAAAATGGTGTTCTGAAAGAGAAATCGTACACTACTAGATATGTACGATCTATTTTAATCTTACTACTCTACGTTATCCATGGATTATGCTTAGAATCTTCTGTGCGTATTCTTAATTTGGTTCCCCACAAAGAAGGTTGATAAGATCACATATGAAATATGCAGACCAAAGTGCGAATATGTCTTAATTTAAAGGTCTGGGGTTGTGAGGCGTATGTAAACGTGACTCAAGCTGATAACTCAACAGAGATCTGTAATGTATCTTTTGTAGGGATACTAAGGAAACCTATGGTTACTATTTTTACTTTCCACCTGAAAACAAAGTAATTGTTGCAAGGTATGGAGATTTTCTTGAAAGAGATCTCATATCTCAAGAATTCAGTGGGAGAGATTGTGATCTGGAAGATGATCATATAGATACATTACCTTCTGAAAACACTAGCGAGATTCCAGTAGAGCCTGAAAGTCTGGGTCCTCCACCGGAATTAATTCCTGTCCGTAGGTCCGAAAGGCCTAAAAATGCACCCAACCGTCTCTGTCTAAACATGGAGGTTGAGGATGATGAAGTAGGGGATCTTGGAGAACCTGCTAATTATCGAGCTGCTATGATTGACCCTGATAAGGTTTTATGGCAAGGTGCAATGGATGAGGAAATGAAATCCATGAAAGTCAATAAAGTTCTGGATTGTAGTAGACCGCCCTCCTAATGCCAAGGTAGTTAGGAGTAAGTGGCTATACAAGAAGAAGACTGACATGGAATGGTAAAGTACACCTATAAAGCTCGTCTGGTGGCTAAAGGCTGCACTCAAACCTATGGGATTGACTACGAGGAGACCTTTTCTCCAGTAGCAGACATTAGAGCTATTAGGATTCTCATAGCCATAGCTGCATACTATGATTATGAGATTTGGCAAATGGATGTTAAAACTGCCTTCTTGAATGGTCGCTTAGATGAGGACATCTATATGGAGCAACCTGAAGGGTATGTTGATCCAAAATTTCCAAACGGTGTATGCAAACTTCAAAGGGCCATTATGGTTTGAAGCAAGCACACGTCAATGGAATAAACGATATGATGAAGGAATCAAAAGGTTTGGATTTATTCAAAATCGGATGAGCCATGTCTATAGTCGCAAAAAGCCCCCTAGTGGGAGTGATGTAGTATTCATTATCCTATAGTCGACGACATTTTTGATTAGTGGGAAAATAAAATTCCAAAGCTAAGGAAGTTAAAGGACTATCTTGGAAAATGTTTTTCTGTGAAGGATTTAGGAGAAGCTGCATACATTCTGGGAATTAAGATATATAGAGATAGATCTCTGCGGTTGATTGGACTTAACCAAAGTGCTTACATCGATAAGATATTGAAGAAATTCAATATGCAAAACTCTAAGAATAGGTTTTTTACCAAAATTTTAAAAAAAAAAAAAAATTGGAAGTCAAAACATGATTTGAGTAATTGAAATGTTGCTTCATCAGATGAGGAAAAAGCTTTACATGAAAAGGGTAACCTTATGCTTCGGCTGTAGGACTATCATGTATCTGTAGGGTGCACAAGGCCAGATGTGGCGTTTTGCCTCAAACTTGGTCCAGACGTTATCAACAGAATCCGGGGAAGCTCACTGGTTGCTGTTAAAACATATCTAAAGTATCTGAGAATTACAAAGATATGTTTTTAGTATATGGCGAAATCCAGATACAAACTTGAAGTTACAGGTATCTGTGATGCGTCCAGGCAATGCGATAAATATGTACAAAGTCGCAGACGGTTATTCTTTGTTGTCATGGAGGAGCAGTAGACTGGAAAGCAAGAAGCAGACTAACCATTGTCGATGCATGCGACACAATCTGATACATGCTTGCGTCAGAAGCTGCAATGGAACATTTGGATTAGGAAGTTTGAGAAGAAACTTGGAGTGATCCTTCAATAAGTAAACCTATTATATTATTGTGACAATTCAGCTGCAATCAAATTCGCAATGAACCTGAGTCATGACAGGCGCCAGACATTTTTGCGGGAGATATCACTATGTCGAGAAACAAGTCGAGAGTGGTGAAATCTAAGCTTAATAATATTACACACAGATAAAAACCTAGCTGAAGCTTTTACTAAAGCTTACCTAGAGGAAAAGTTAGTGAACCTGCCAATGGAAATTGGACTTCGATTAAGCTAGTAGTTTCATGCAAATCCTGGGATTAGTAATTGGATAAAGGATTGTAAACAATATTATTTTGATAAAATAAAATGTGGTTGTGTTTATTTTTTGTTATTTAATTTTGTATCCTATTTAACATTTTTAAATCCATGATATTAAATTATTCTAAATGTCCTTGACGTTTAATAATATGGGAATATTAATAAATCAAGAAAATATTTAAATGTTGGTCGGGTATACTAATGAAAGTATATTGATGTGATTACATACCAAAATTTAAATGATATTTGATATTGAATATATACTAACCCAACTATGTGATTGTACTTTATGGATCTGTGCATTAAGTAAATCAGAAATAGTTATCCACATACTCGAGATACCAGGAAACTTTCACTGGATCTAGTGCCTTTCTGTAAAGCAATTTAAGCTAAACGGTGAACTGGTACTATACGAATTGTTTTTCAAAGTGTTGCAAAATTCATAAGTTTTGCTTGTAGTCAATAAAGAATTTGTTTCCTTCAAATATGTTTTGAAGTTTAATACAGCTGGGCCCCTCGTGGGATTGGTAAGATGTATGTGTGGCCACACCCAAGATTTTCTGGAATACGTTCAGAAGATTTGGTAATCTTGCTCAATCAGATAAACAGAAACAGAATTCATAATTAAGGAATGACTTGAGATTCCAAATCCATATTAACATGTATTATAAACAAAAGGATATAATAATATGAAATCCATAAAGGTTTTCCAGGAGACCTTACTTGAGATCGTACTAGAGGCATCGGCGTGTAACTAGACGCTAACCGATGTGATCACACTATTAAATTTTGTCCAAGTGGGAGCTGTTGTTTATGGACGTAAAATAATAGTTGTGAGTTAGGATCGAACCAAGATCACGGATTCACTCACTACAAGTTAACGATAAATAAATATTTATTGATTGATTTTACACGTAAATAGATAACGAATCGTTAATGTTTAATGGTAACGGCTAACGAACTAAACACAGAAGGAACTAAAAAGAGAAATTGGAGATCAATGGAATTATAGAGTTTGTGTTGAAATAGGATTAGCTTCAATGTTAAGGCTTATCCTAATAGAACTCAAACACTAATATTTACCCTATAAATACCAAAGGGTTTTTCAAGGGTAAATACACTTGTAAAAGCCAAAAAATCACTTTGCTTTGTCTACAAGAATATTTCGTCTTGAAATATATTAACATACAAACCCGAATTAATTTCTTGTTTACCGTTTTTACGTGATTTGAACGAGCTAGTTCTGTAAATTTATACAATCTGTGTTTTGCCACAAGGCTGACTAACTACTTGTTTTTTCTTCTATAAAAGTAAGGTTTTGCTAACAATAGCTATTAACAGTTAGTCTAGTTTTATGTTTTTATTTTGGTGGTTGTTGGTAAAAATGATCAATATATTAATTACCAAAAACATACTAACAATATGATTACAAGATAAACCCATATACCAAACACCCTAGGAATCATCATATATAGAGACTTTAAACATATCAACGCTCTTGCAAACAAAACTGGTAAGAACAAACAGGATATACATCTAATCCTCACAAATAAGATAAGAATCTAAACCCCCAAAAAAGATGTAGGCCAAGATTCCGCGAACCAAACGGGCCCTAAGGGATTAGAAACTCAAAAGAAAAGGCTTTATCTACAAATCCATATGAAAGCGTTTTTTAATAAATACACCCTCATTAATGCACATGAATCTACTCCATCATTTTTACTTCCATTAATATGATAATCTAAAGAAATAAATGCAGAGATTATTATTACAACTGAAATGAAATTGATTTTTGTTTACTTACAGTTGACGTGAGGATAACGCTGGAATTTAAGCGATCCGTTGGCAACCGAGAATCTTGGAAGACTTGCTTTAAATGGCAAAAAAACGGGCTTGTTATTATTGGTCATCATTTAAAAACACTTTCTCACTATTTTGACTCGATTCACCACTCCCAGTTTTAAACCTTCTTGAGGCTTATTGGCAGGCCAGATTTAATTTTTGGATCCTATTTTTTATGAAGAAGATGAAATGATTAGATGAATCGAGTCAGAATTTGTTTTTATATTACTGATATTATTAATCAAGGGTTCGCATAAGCTGATTATAATAATATTATTTCAACAGCTGGCCCCAGCAAGCTCTGCCACCACCGATTATTCAATAGACTTTTTTTTCCCTTCCAGAAAGTATTTAATCACAATACTATGGTTTTAAAAAGCGCGTTATGGCGCCGCTTAGGCTTCGCAAAGACATGAAGCGTGACCTTCGCGCTACGCAATAGACTAAGGCTTAGGCTTAAGGCTTGACGTGAGATGAGGAGAGGAAAACGTGATAAGACGCGATAACGCATGATGCGTGAAGGCTTTTTTAAATTCAATTTCGATAAAAATCGTATTTTATATAAAAATTAAAAAGATTACAGACTTTATTCTTTATGTATGACACTTTTTGTAAACTCAATATATTTGAAATATGATATAAATATATAAATTTATAAATATTTTCATATTTTGTGTCGCTTTAAGTCGCGCCTTAAAAACGCCATGACTCGCCATGGCTCGTAAAGGCATGAGGCTTGGCCATGCCGTCACGCCACGCCTCACGATATTTATAACTTTGCACAATACTATTAATTATTTCGTAGGGTTTTGCTATACCTTCTTACAAAATCCTCCTACCAAAGGTTTATCCGCAAAACAAAAATTGCTTTACCAAGTCCCTAATGGTTGAAGGAAAGTAAGAGAAAACTCTACAAGCAACAGGATTCAATGTTGAAAGAATGAATTTTCATCTCCGAGACCACGTGATCATATAATCTCTACGAGATTACCAAGCTTAAAAAGCTCGCATAAACATCATGAATATGAATATATGTTCTTTAGAGCATCTCAGATGCAAGTCATTACGATATTTTACTATTCTACAAAGCTTTATGAATAGCTTTTTATGCATCGCAGTTCAAAGCTTTTTTAAAGACTTTTAGGAAAAACTTGGTATTCAACAAATGTTTAAAGCTTTGGTTATCTACTTGAATCTTCATTAATGAAAAGCTTTTGGGTTAGTTTTTGCATTGGAGTAAAACATACAACATGACTTTTTGATAACAAAAATTGATTAAAAATGTTATGTATTAAATGAATCAAGTCATTAAAAACTTAATACAATGTAAATGCTTTTAAACAAGACATGTCCGGTTGATAAGATATTTAAATTTAATGCAGTATATTTGCAAACTCCATAAGGTCTGCTATCTCTTTCTATTTTTTTAATAGATATTATGATTAGTGTAGCATGGTTGATCTCGAGAACTCACATGGTTCGAAACATACAAGTTAATACTAGATATATATTAGAACAGAAAAATGCGATGATAACAGAGTGCATTACATATGAGAAGAAAATGAGACTGGATTCTTTTGTAAACAAAATAATAGCATATTCTCTAAATGAATCTGTCTTTACCAAGCTCGAATAGAGTCTCTGCTGTATATTCACCATGTAGATATAGCAAAGTAACGTGCTGTTAATGTAAAAAGGACATGCGTCTGTAATTTTCGAGAGTTAAAACTCGTTATGTTTTTAAAGAAAAAGTACGTATTACACATGTGACAGGGGTCAAACTCGAAGGGTCATGAACCTGATCAAAAATGTTATTTGGCTAGGACCACGTATTTAAAGGTTCATAGTATTTCTATTTATTTATTTCAGTTACCACTTCGACTTTAATAAAATACAAATTATGCAAACAACGTTTTTTCAATCTTTTATATAATAAAAGAATTACATTATTTCAGAGTTTTCTATCAAATTAAATCTTATTGAAAAATTAATTAAACCAATCAAGTTTCTTGATTTTGCCATATAGGCAAAATCATTCGATCTGATTGGTTAATAAAAAGTCAAAATGAATCAATTTGGTCAAAATCGAAAAATTTTTACTGATGAAGAGAAAACAGATTAAAATATATATGTCCAATTTGTGAAAACAAAAACTTAAAAACAAGAGATAATTAATAAAACTTTAGTGGTTTAATTTTAAACAAATTATATGAAATTAAGTGTAAAATGTGTAATATACAATAAAAGAATTATACCATTTCGAAGTTTTCTATCAAATTAAATCTTATAGAAAAATAAATTGAACCAATCAAGTTGCTTGATTTTGCCACGTAGGTAAAATCGTACGATCTGATTGGTTGATAAAAAGTCAAAATTGAAAATTTTTGCCTAATGAAGAAAATACAGATAAAAATATATGTGTTAAATTTTTGAAAAAACAAAAACTTAGAAAAAGAGGAGGTAATTAATAAAACTTTAGTAGTTTAATTCTAAATAAATTATATAGAGATAAGTGTAAATTTATAAATTTACAAATTTTATTATAACTTTTAAAAAATAAATACATAACCCCTTAAACTTTATACCTTTAGTCTTTATATTTTAAAATACAACAGACGTAAACAATTTCTTATTTCTAAACAAAAATTTAACATTATCTAATTATATCCAAATCTACCCGAAGACTTTATGGTGGATTTTTCATTGTCGGCCTGAAATCATGTTGTACAACCAAATAGAAAAGCGATAAATCACATAATTTATCGTAAATAAAGAAAAAAAAGTTTTATAGCTATTCAATGATGGGTTTGGAAGAATTGCATATTTTTTTGTCTTTTGTTGAATACGTACTAAAATTTAAACATTTAAATTTCTCAAAAAGTCTTTATTCCATTGACATGTATGTATGCCTATAAATCATATACAATAATCTAGGGTCACTTTTATATCTTAAAAAAGTGTTGGTGAAAGAAATGGGTAAAACTCTTTTTACATTTGTATATGTATTGAAGATATACAATAGGTAAATCTTTAATTGATCAAAACATATTGTATGCACGAAACATAAGACTTATTTGTCTTTGGTTTTCTTTACTCTATAAATATTGACGGTCTTGTGAACTTTTGATAACTCAACTTGATGCTTTTAAATTCGATTGCGAAGCTAAATTTTACATGTTTTAACACAAACTATGACCATGAATCCTAAATATAATTGACACACTCATGCAGCTATAATCATAAAACATATACAATATAAATTGTATATCCAACAGTAATAATACCAGGCATTTAAAGTGAATGTCAATGGTTCGAATATAACGAGGAGAAAATTAATCCCCTTATGGCCTCGAAGGTTCACTTGAGTCGACTACGGGCTACCTAAAAAGGTAGTTTCGCTGAGATTAGTTGCCTCACAATGTCGAGTTATAAAATAGGCAAATCAAAAGAAAAAAAATTATTAATTATTCTCAAGTTCATATGCTACGTAATATATAAAAGATTTAATGAATTTATTCTCTTCATATAATTTCAATAAGACTCTATAACATAACTTATAAAATAGAAAAAAGTAAAAATTATACTTATATTTAAAAAAAACATAATGTCTAAGCTTTGTACGTGCACGGACATTAAAACTAGTTTATCTATGCTATAGATTAATAAATTTTAGGAATGAAGGAGATGTGAAGTGTAGGTAAAGGAAGGTGACACTATTATGTGGTGAGGTGATGGACGAATTTTGAATTTGTTGGATGAAGGAGTTCACCTAATGAAAGCCAAAGAAGTACCTCACTTTATATTATTATGAGTTAATTGCATAAATGATCTTTGTGGTCGTCCAGATTTAACGGAAATGGTCCCTCAATGTTTTTTTAACGGTAATGGTCTCTATGGTTGTGAAACATAACGGGTTTGGTCCCTGTGGTAAGAGGATTCGTAACGGTTTTGGTCCCCATGACCCATAACGGATTTGGTCCCTATAGGGACCAAACCCGTTATGTTTCACAACCATGGGGACCATTTTCGTTACAAAAAAGTTTGAGGAACCATTTTCATTAAATCCGGACGACCATAGAGACCATTTATGCAGTTAACTCTATTATTATTTTGTGTTTTTTGTGAGTGTGTGAGGTATATCGTAGGCTATGTATGTAAGGACCGGATTACTTTTATGTTGTTGGTTAGATGATGACCATTAGAGCACTCGGTGTAGTAACGCCGGCAACGGCGTTGGCCGGCGTTGTCCGGCGTTACTACACCCCACCACCGCGTTGCCCAACGGCGTTGGGCTCGGCGTTGGCCGGCCAACGCGCGTTGGGGTGGTTTTAAAAAAAATTTATTTTACCCCCCTAACGGTTAGAATTTAAATTTTACTCTTTCCCCCCAATTTTGAAATGTTTCATTTTAGCCCCTAACGGCTAGTATTTATAAATAAAAAAAATTAAATTTTTTCATTTGTGTTTATCTGATCCCATACTAGGTCTTCCGGAAGAGCTCTATCATGAAAGACATTTAACAATTGTTTTGTAGACTGTAGCAACTAATAAGTAAAACTAGGCTCAACGGTCAATACTCAATATTTTTTTTTGAACGGCGATTTATTAAAACACTAGCAAGGAGCTAGATCAAACAAGAACAATATAACGGTCAATACTCAATATTGACGTAAACTTATACAAAAGCATGATCAAGTTAAGCAACTGCTAATGTATACTGTTTTGGCATTTACTAAGCTTGAGAGGCCTTAAATTGTTCAGTCCAATTGATTAGAAGAGACCATGAGCATACATTGTAGACCAAATGTTACTCTCCTGTGGCGATCAGTTACATAGATTGAATAAATACTGAAAAATCGAGCCTAACTTTCATACCATTACTGAAACATATGGGATAAACATATCATTTTTTGAAAACATACTGTTTATGACTTAGGTTTAATGATTAGCTTTCAAATTAACAACTTAGCGTTGCAAATGAGACGTAACTTTCATACCATTACTGAAACTATATATACATGAAAGTTAGTCTCAACCAGTCAACCGTCATCATGCACCTGTGACAAATTTGAAAACAAATCAAACTTAGCAAAAACAAAATAGTTTCTTCGTCTACTAATAACAATACAAAGACATTCATATACATATAGTTATGAGCTTATAATTATCATGCCTTTGGGTCATCATCGCTCCAAACAGAGTAGTTGTGAACATCTGATGTTAACATTTAAAACAATAGTCCACATCATCATTTCTTCATGGTCCTATTCTTTATTAGTTTTCACAGCTCATGCATATATTATATGCTCATATTTAGAATTATGTTCGTAGTTAGTTTATTGTACATAAAACAATATTACAGCTCCGGTACATACATACCCTCATCTGTGAAGGTGAACATTGAAACAACATTCGATTTGTTTCTCAAAGGGGCGGAGCGCACAATCATGACATTATCATGAAATAAACTTAATATTTATTTACATGTAGTGTTACTTTAACGTATAGTATCGTGTGTGTGGATAGGTGTGTGTATGTGTGTGTGTATATATATATATATATATATATATATATATATATATATATATATAGACACACATACATACATACGAACACACGATACATATATATATATATATATATATTTTTCTCATTTCATTACATCCACAACTATCATCCCCTATCTTCACTTTCAAGTATAGCCTAAGAAAGAAACTTATAATATGTTTGTTTGTGTGATAATAATTTAGGAAAAAAGAAGAAGTTTATCAGATTCTAAATATTGAAAGCAACAAGCGAGGTGGAGGTAGAAATTGGGCCGTTTGGACAGCAAGAATATGGCAGAATACGACTGTTTGGACAACAGAAATATGGTGCATTTGCGTGCTTTTTTTACAGCTTTTAAATGTTGTTATAACAATATTTTTACCAAATAAATTGGTGTGGCTGTTTTTACATTATTTTTACACCTTTTAAGTGCTCTTTACATGTTTTACTTATCTCGATGGACTTTTCTGTTTTTTCTGCAATGTAAAGGACATGTGACAAATAGGTTTGTGTCCATATTGCTAAGCTGGTCAAATGCTTTTATTTATAGAAATGGGAATAAATGATTTGATTGTTACGTGTGTGCTCTCTTATTTAGACCTTTAATTTAGGTGGCGTTTGTTTTTTCAGAAATACCTCTTAACAACATCTTAATCTGACTCATTCAGACGCGGTCAGACATTTAGGTCATTAAGACTGTTTGTTTTTTTCATGTCATTCAGAGACAGTAAGATCCAAACACTGTTAAGAGCGTTTGTTTTTTTCTGGCCATTAAGAGGCAGTAAGAGGCATAAACCTCTTACTGGACTAGATGTGGAGGGGGTGTCTTAACACCTCTTAATGTCTTTTTTTTTTTTTTTTTATTTTCAACTTTAATTTTATTTTTTTATTTTATTTCTTGATTTTTTTTTCTTATTTCACTTTTATCTTTTGTATTAAAAGTATTAAATAGAATGATTACATATGTTTTGTTATATAAAGAATGTATAAGATGTTATGTGTCAATTTATATTTTGTTCAAATTAAAGGGTACGGTTTCGAACTCATACATCTTAATTCTAACGTGACTCATTTAGTTAATCGTTTTAAAAGTTCAATTTAAACTCTAACATGTTTATTTTTGTCGAATAAACATGAGATTGCATGTTTTTTAAATACTTTAACTTTAAATTGATTATATTATAAAATTTGTTTTTTATTTAATAAAAATTATTTTTTGTGCGAATGCAATCATTTTATATTTAAATTGTGAAAACTATTGTTTAACACATCTATACATTTTTACCAAAACAAACAGTTTTATTTCATTCAGATTCAGACTTCTCGACCACTTATTCATATTAAGATGGGAATCAGATTCAGACTTTTCTACCGAATATTCAGATTCAGATGTGCGAATCAGATTGAGATTCAGAGCCTCTTAATAAACAAACAGCACCTTAGCTTTACCAGAAACCTTTGGTCAAGATGCACATCGTGCTACAACATTAACCACGGTCAACCCCCATACATACATATATATATTCATCTAACAATCACTAATTTTGACTTCATTTCATACACTTTAGTGGTAGACACGAGAAGACTACACGAGAAGACTAAAGTAATGACTTGTCACGTGACCACCATACTAGATTTGGGTTGTTAAACCCTTTGAAGTTAATGGGTGGTTGTGTTGTTTGTTTGATACGATGGTGCTTCCAGGATTCTTTTACAAAACAAAGGCGCTATCAAGCTGCGCTACATCCTTTTCAATTGGACTACAGTGTCATTGTAGAGAAACCATGCTCTATTTTTCACATCAGCAATACACCTCTATCAATATTCAATATCTCTCACCATATCTTCTTTATTGCTTACAAATAAGCCTGAGTGTTTATGTTTTCTATTTGCCCAAGTAGCAAATTAAATCGCGAGGTTCGCAATATACACTTGCGATTTCAGAATTGCATGTTTTTTAATTTTCTTCTCTAATTGATCTTGCAATTTTGTTTGTTTATAGTGGACTTTTGAATTATTTGAAGTTCTCGTCACCAATTTAGGAATGTACTCTTTTGTGATGAAGGGGTGGACAGGGATTTATGGAGAAAGATGGGTTCTTTTAAGGTTCAAAGGGATAGAAGAGGGTTTGTAAGAGGCTCAAGGCTCAAGGATTGGTCGGTTCGATGGCTCGGTTCATAAAGGGGTTAGCAGCGGTTCAAACGTGTTTTTTTTTAAATGTGAACATATATTACATCCGTCTCATATTAAATGTTCAGTTTTGACTTTTAAAGTCTTTTTTTAACTTTGACATTATATTTTTTTTGTTTGTGTTATATAATACTAACGAAAATTATATCAATTGAAAATACATTTTAAACTCAATTCATTCATGTATTTTGCATCAAATATTATATAACACAAACAATAATATTTAAGATCAAAGTTAAAAAAGAAAGACTTTAAAAAGTCAAACTTGACATTTAATATGGAACGAAAGAAGTATTAAATAACAAAATAAAATGGCTTTTGGACAAAGCCATGATACAATACCGCTTAACAAAAACTATATCGTCTACCAGACATACTACATATCGTATACAATAGAAAAAGAACACTGACAAGTCTATTTAAAAACATACATCTGATAAAGCATACAAAACTTACTATCTCTGATGCAGTCCCATTCATTATCAAACTACCAATGTTCATCAATTTCACCTACCATAGCCTCATGGTTATATTTCCTGGATAAAGGACCCCATAAACCGTTCAACAACCATCCACAATGATTTATGACATCCCTTACCAGGCCTCATCATGAAGGCTATAGCTCCCTGACTCTCCAAAGAAGGGCTACACCCAAGTGACTACATTTTCTAACCATTTACCCTTGAACCAGATATAGCAGTCACATCCTCACTACATATAGAATAAGGATAAAGAGGGTCAGGCATCATCAGCCAGGGAACACGCACCCTCAATGAGAAACCATCCTAACCTCCTAGTAGTGCAATGATAGGACCAAGAAGTCTCATCTTTCACGACTTTCTATTCATATCAACTTGCACTACCACATTCTTCATTGTTTTTCTTTGTTGTCCGGTCTCTCGATCAATCTTAAGAAAAGTCACCTTATTGGAGTCGGGATTCGAAGTGAGGATGTTAATGCTGCAGCTTTATATTTTGGTTGTTCGACTATGAAAACCCCTTTTAAATACTTAGGGGTGATGGTTGGAGGTAATAGCTCGACTTTTCAGGCATGGGACGATACGATTGGTAAACTTAAGGCTCGTCTATCTAATTGGAAACTTAAAACTTTATCTGTTGGAGGAAGGCTTACTCTTTTAAAGTCGGTTCTTGGGTCGACACCTATTTATAATATGTCCATCTATAAGGTTCCTAAGTCGGTGTTACAAACGATGGAGTCCATACGTAGAAATTTTTTCAATGGTGTTCAATGCGACGAGAGGAAAATAGTGTGGATCAAATGGGCCAAGGTTCTTGCGTCCAAGAAGTATGGAGGTTTAGGTGTCTCAAGTTTTTATGCTTTAAATAGGGCGCTCCTTTTCAAATGGGTTTGGAGATTCATATCACGGGATAATTCATTGTGGTGTCGTCTCATCATGTCTATGCATGGCTCCTCATTATATAAATTATCTCCGTTTCGTTACTCGACTTGGAAATCCATTATTCGGGAGGTGCATATGCTTAAAGATCGTGGTGTGGACCTGATTTCTCACTGTCATATTCGTGTGGGTAATGGTTTACGCACGCAATTTTGGAATGAAGTTTGGATTGGTGACACTCAACTTCGTGTTATGTTTCCACGAATTTATGCTTTGGAGATTAATAAAGATTGTACGGTGGCTGATAAACTGCAATTCTCGGTTACCTCTTCTCTTCGTCGTTCTGTTAGAGGAGGGGTTGAATCTTCTCAATTAGCTCTTCTTCAAACATATATTGAAGGGACATTGTTGTCTAATATGGAGGATAGATGGGTGTGGGATTTAAATGGGGAAGGTGTTTTTCGGGTCAAAGATGTTCGCATTCTTCTTGATGAATGTTTCTTGCCGAAAGCCCCTACTGCTACTCGATGGGTTAAATATGTTCCAATAAAAATAAATGTTTTTGCTTGGAAGGTTTTCCTGGATCGGTTGCCTACTCGATCCAATTTACAACATCGTGGTGTCCTAGTTTCTGATCTTTTATGTCCGCTTTGCTCCTCTGCTCAGGAAGATTCCTCGCACTTGTTCTTCAGTTGCAGATTGGCTACGGATATCGTCAGGCTCGTATGCCGCTGGTGGAATCTATCATGGACGCCCCTTGGTTCATATGCTGATTGGCTTAATTGGTTCAATTCCATCAGATTAAGCTCTAAAGTTAAAGATTTGCTGGAAGGAGTTCTTTATATAACTTGGTGGAGCGTATGGATGTTTCGTAATCAGTTGCTCTTCTCGTCGAAAGCCCCTCGTAAAGATGTTATTTTTGACGATATTGTTTCGCGTTCTTTCACTTGGTGCCTTTCTAGATGTAATTGCACTTTTAGTTGGGATAGTTGGTTGCAACACCCCTATTTGATCTATTTGTAATTCTTTTTCTAGCTTCTTGCTAGTTGGTTTTATAATAGTTGTCGTTCTAAAAAAAAAAAAGTCTCGAACCAACTTGGTTTAGTAGTGCTATAATACATTTAAATGTCTAGGGAGCCTTAAAAGTTGCAACAAAAACAACCCAAAAGTTTTATTAAAGACTTAATGAACCAATTTTCTATTTTTTTTTTTTATCAAATTAAAAAAAACACACTTTCCATTTTTTTTAAAATAGAATATCTTACAAATTATTAATCGTTACGCAAAACAAAACATATCATTGCGACGACAATTAAATCATCTTTTTATAGAGGGTCACTTCTATATATACTTTCGAAGAAGTTTTTTTT
>BQNB010031549.1:0-53892 GCA_026074375.1 Tanacetum coccineum | reverse complement strand
CTTTAATGACCGTCTCTAAATCAACAATCAAGTGAAGACTTACAGTAACCTTCGCATTGGCAACTCACTTTGATAATTAAAAGTAGACCAAAAAACAGTTTTCCCCCTTTCAATATAAACCTAGAAGTTGAATATGCAATCCCTTTACATCTTGCTTTCACCTAAGCAGGTTACTTTGATATCCAACTGTCACTCAAAAATATTCAACTGCCAGATAAAAGACCATAATACATGCACATCGTTTAAAAAAAACCGACACCAAGAATGAAAGAAGGTGGAGACCAAAGAATCCAAGGGTATCAAAACTGTAAAAGCCAATAAAACAAGGAAAAATAGTCTTATGATAATATGAAGTACAACAAGCATTGAAAACTTAAAATTATTGCTTATAAAAAAGCTAATGTGTATGCCTATAAGCAACAGCAAACAATCAGCTATAAATAAAAGAAACGCAGAAGATAATGTTTGTATTTTCTTATTCTGTACAAAAAACTCACAGCAAACTCTGTCAGAACAGCTTATTTCTTCTTAACTTGCATAATAACATAATTAACTTGCAACAAATCACATCATGAATATACAAAATAACGATTCTACATAAACATTATTCTCATCCAAACACCTAAAACTGTATATCTACTCAAAACCCCCTAAATCCTCGTCTTCTCAAACCACACACAGCCCTAACTAGCACAATAAATCCACATCATAATTCATAAACATACACATTACCATTTGGTGGGGGGTTGTGTATCTACTTAAAAATTCCTAAAATATCGTCTTCTCAAACCACTAAGGGGGTGTTTGTTTCGGCTTATATGTGGGCTTATGAGCTTATTTGATTTCGGCTTATATAACACAAGCCTCAATTTTCTGGCTTATTTTGAGATTTATGGGCTTATATAAGTTTATCATATCGTAATAAACTTATATAAACCCCCAAAAATCCTAAATAAAACAACAAATCCGCATCATAAACAAACACATTATATAAAAACCTCAAGCACAATATACCTCTGCTCCTCGCCGTTATCAAAACCACCATCCCCCGAGAAATCAACGGGCACAACCGTATGATCACTACTATACAAATCCTTACTGGTAACATCCAACGTATTATCACCAATACACTTAGCTCTCAAATGAAACTCCACCGAACAAAACTCACATTGCCCATCCCCATCACACGCGTCACAATCGCGCGAAAATCGCATACTCATCGCACGCTCGCTAGTTAAAGGGATCAAACCCAACCTATGCGCGATAAACTCGTCGCCTAATACTGATGAGTTGACCTCGATTTCGACTAAGTCGATTGCGATAGTAGGGACTTCGGAGATCATTACGCGACGGAGGGCGTTTGCGACGGAGGCGTCGGTGTTGCGGAGTTCGAACTTGGCGTAGTCGTGTTTCAGTTCTCGGATTTTGATTGTTGGGTAGCGTTGGTAGGATTTTTGGCCGTCCATTTTTTTTGGGGATTTTGGGGTTAGGGTTTGTTTTGAGAAGAATGTGTTTTGGTAGTGACGAGTCTAGGGGTGTAAAAAAACCCACCTTAGTACTCAAATCAGATTAAGCTAATTCGGGTCGGATTATTTGGATCAAAGAAATTTATTCGGATTATTTTGAGCGAATCAAAGTAACCCGAATGCTAAATAAGGTTGGATATCGGATTGAAATTATTTGGTTAACTCAGATTCGGATCAACTCGATTGACCCGAATAAGAATTTTGTATTCTTTTAAATATAAATGTTCTAATTCTTCTAATATAAAAGAGTATAGATATGCAATTTTATTACATTTTACTTATATTTCGGTTGACCTAAAGCCAAATGGACCCGACCCGAATTGACCCAAACTCGAATAATCGAATTTAAATAGGGTCGGGTTCGGGTATGATATTTTTAGCCTTGACCCAACTTTGACCTGACCCGAGTTGACCCGACCTGACTAACACCCTAGTGATGACGGTGTAAAAAGTTTGGATATGTCATTTTGGCCCGTGTAGTATTGTTAGTTGTGTACAACGGCAAGATTTTATAGCGGCAAATAGTTATAATTACGATACGAGGTTAAGAGTTTATGCATATAACGTAAAACAATGAGATTTTAACTGAAAAATATTATAACATACGATACGATGATTCAAAGAAACAATTTTAAAATGTCTCACATTGGCTAAGAAATTGTTTAACAACGTTATCAACCTTATTCATCTTCATAAAAAAAAATTATATCTTCTTTTACAAATGGTGGATGATGAAAATTGTCGTGTTACATATGTGCAAAGTGGGGAGAAAATGTCACTTGCTAAAAAGTCGTTGGTAGCCCAACACATGTCCTTCTCTTTCCCTTGGACAATCTCACGTCACGTATCTTTTTTTTTTCTTCTTCTCTTTTACAACGTCTCAAACCTCTAAATTTTTTTTAAAAGACTGAGATTTTATTAATAAAGGGCTTCAGGAAAGAGGCCCAACATTACAAAAAACAAAACAAACAAAACAACTAGGCAAAAATAGACACATAGTTTCAACCGAGAGCAAGAATATCATAAGAGCTTGAGATCCATTTATCACAAGCCACAATGCCTTTAGAAAAACGAGCAGTTATCTACGTTTTAGAGAGCCGTTGGATCGAGGGAAAGATATCCTCCTCCCTAATGCGTGTGACTTCGTCAAGATTTGCGTTGACGAGCTTGTTTCTCCATTTCCAAATGGCCCAAAGAGAACATTAAAAAATTCCATGTAAATCTTGTTAAGCCGATTACAACCTATATCATTTTTTATTAAATATTTTGTTAAATGGAAATTAAGCTTCAATTTCCATTCAATTTCATCATATATTTATTCAGTCACTACAAATCATAATTTTTTTCATCAAATTCGAGGTTCACTAATTTAGAAAAAATTCAGGTTTCGTACAATTTAAGTAAAAACGAAAATTCTATTGTGATTTTTGATCAACAAGCCCTAAATTAACATCAATTCTTATATTTTTGGATTTTATAAGGTTTTCTCCTAGATTATCAATAACATTCACGTGTTTATGAAAACACTCATAAAATGTTTGACGAAATGTCTCATTGAAATAATTTTGTGATTTTAAAGTTTGAAAGTATTCATTAGAATATAAATGTTTTAATAATTCATAAGCTTAAATATTTGATGAAAAAATCAAAGTATATTTGACTAATGATGTTTCTAGGAATGATGGATATATTTTGTCTCTGATGAACAAAACTACGAACGCGCGACAAGAATGTTTATCAAGTGTTGATCATGGAATGTTCATCAAAGAGTGTTCGTCAAAGAATGTTGAGGAAACAAATCTTTGAATTAACAATTGTTCATCATATAAGGTTCATCAAAGAATGTTGGAGAAACAAAATGTTTATTATGTCACCTTCCACGTTCATCTTCTATGTTCACGAATTCATAATATTCATCGGTTTTTCTTATGTTCATCAATACTCTACCAGAAGTTCATTAATGTTTATGTTTATCAATACAAAATGTTCATCAATACTCGACATGTTCATCAATAATCCACTCAAGCCCACTAAAAAGAGATATTTGTCATGATTCTGTGACTTTTTAGAAGGGATCCAACTTTATATTTGATCCTCTACCTATGTCGAGTTAGTTTTATCCGGTTTAGGTGGGTTTTCGGTTTTTGCCCGAACCGACCGAAAATAAAAACAATTAACATGAGCGAGCCATCTTCCGACGATCCAGTTCCGGCTACTTTGTGAGTTCAGTTTTGTTCTCGAACGATCATTTACTCGTGTTCAAACCTAGTTCATACTCATAGTATCAGCATTTGGACCTTAAAAAGAGCTACCAGAAATATGTTATTAGGCCAAGATATACAATATTTTTTATAGGCTAGGCCCATTGTATTCTTCCTATCTTTAATACTAGTTTTATTCATTGAATGCCTCTTCATATTTTTGAAACACAATTCACATTTGAATGCCATATACAAGGTTGACCAAAAAATGGAGGTTCGGCAGCAAATTGCTTAGGCGTTCCGAAAATCAGTCTCAGATAATCTGCGGACTGCACAAAATCAGTCCCCAAATTGTTTGCGGATTTCGTTTACTTAAATAGCCAATTTGTTTGGGTCATTTGTCAAAGAATAATATGTATTGGTCATTTTGATATTTAACATAGTGAACTCTTATATTTTTAAATGCTAAACACAAATACAATATGATTTACTAGGAAGAAGCAGAGAATCACTTCATACCAAGAATGCATCTTGCTAGTGATTCTTCTGCACCCAACAAACTCAAAGGTAGGCAATGGATGTTGCATCATCCGACACGCCTATATGATCATATCCTAAATAGATGGTTTGTTACTAAACATCAGTACGAGAAGATTATAACAACGACGCTTTCTTCAAACAAGAATAAACTTGTGAAAAACATAAATTTATCAACCAAATGTAGGAAAAATATTTGTTTCACTTCTTGCTTTTGACTATCAAGTTTGTCACTTCACCTAATGATTCAACCTTTTGTTTTCTAAGCAGTGTCCTATCTCTCCACCAAGATGGAAAATAATGATTCATCCATTTGCTCTTATAATATTTGATGTTTTACTCTGTATATGATTTCTATTAGCAAATTTGTCAATGTTAAAAAGGTAAGACCAGTAGATGAAAGGTATCAAAGCATGATGTTTTACCAAATGATTAACACTTGTAACTAAAAATGATTTGTGTATGTGACACGCACAAAAAAATAACAAAAAGTTTTGGTATATTACGCCGTTACTAAGAGTTATAGCTCCAAAATTATTGCGGACCACTTCTTTTAGTATTTATGTACTCACTTTTTTTTCTGTATGAGATTATATATTTAAAGGAACTTGTCGATTTTAATCAAGATAATTTTGTATAGATACCATAGGATCGACAATCTTGACCCGTTACACTAAAATTGTTGGGAGACTAGGGAAGCAGGATTTAGGTTCTAAGATGTACATAGAACAGCAAACAGTTAGGTGTAAAGGATGCAGTTACAGGCTTATAGCTCCAAAAAGGCATAGCCTGTATCAAGAGATGTTCAATGCATTATTTGTTAGGCCAAAACTAGCAGCGAAGGGTTTTGTTTTTACACTTTCATTAACTAACTCTATACATATAGAGATAGCGAACGGGTTAGGCATATGCTTATGTCCATTATTAAAGAATAAAGACATTGGGTGAGTGATCAGGTTACCTGAATATTCTAGCCTACACTTGCCTTATATCGCTAATGTAACTGAACCGAACGACACACTATTGTACATGGACATAGCCATAATTCTTGAGGACAAACAAGTGTGCGTTGTTTTCATGCCTTTTACATACATGTTTATTTGACCCATTTCTATACGGGTCTGCATGATTTCCTAACATCATCTTCTTGTTTTGTAGAACCTCAATGACCAGATAATACATGAACAGATTAACCAATAATATATTGACAGTCATATATCCTAATACATACACTAAAGATATTGTACCAAGTATTTGATCTTAAGTACACCCCCTAATAGCAAATGGTTCATGTGCACGAAGAACTCGAATAGGTACGTAACATGTGTTTTATATGCATATTTTTGTAAGGGATTGATTATTCGTACTCTCTAATTGGATTCTGCCACCCATTTTCTTTATCTTTATAAATTTTATTTATAAAACTTGGATATACATTTATAAAATAATGATATATTTACCTAAACATGTTTTAACTACATTATACATCATGCATTTAAAACTTGTATTTAGTATATATGACATTTTCATGTTTATATCGAGTATATATGAAAGGGTTTTTAGATAGATAGGTTACCAAACTATCAACTTTTGTTCGCCTTTTTTTTGTTCATTTGTGTTACTGGACTATCAAAACCGGTTAAATTTGGTATCGAACTATCGGTGACCGGTTGCTAGTGTTAATTCCCGGTTACATTGCCAGCGTGGCATTTGACTTTTGATACAAATAAGTTACTGAACTTTGCGAATTTGTTCACCTAAGTTACTAAACTTTGCCAATTTTTACACACGTTTTTATACACATTTTTATCTACACATTTTTATACACACATTTTTATAAACACGTTTTCATACACACATATTTTATATACACATTTTTATACACGGTTTTATACACATCTTTTTATACACACATTTTTATACACACGTTTTTATACACACATTTTGCTAAAACATTTTTTTAGACACAGTTTTATACACGGGTTTTATAGAGGAAGCATTGCAGAAACTATAAAGGACAAAGTGTAAACATTTAGAAAGTTAGGGGTTTATGTTGTAACTTTAGAAGATAGTTAGTTAGAGTCAGTTTTATCTTTTCCCGCTCATTTCTTGTATAAATACCCTGTACTATTTTTCATTTTCAGTTCAATGAAATCACTTTCACTATGTGTTTTTCTCTCAATTCATCATTGTCAACAGTTTTATACACACATTTTTGTACATACATTTTTATACACGAAATTATAAACACGTTTTTATACACACATTTTTATACACTGTCGCTGGGGATAATTTTCCCCAGCGACATGTCGCTGGGGAAAGCCCCGACATGTCGCCAGGGAAAAGAGCTATTGTTGTAGTGACATTTTATACACATATTTTTATAAACACGTTTTCATAGACACATATTTTACATACACATTTTTATACACATTTTTTATACACGGTTTTTGTAAGTGAACCATTGCAAAAAAGTATATATAAAATTGTGTGTATAAAAAATATATATAAAATAGTGTGCATAAAAAGTATATATAAAATTGTGTGTATGAAAATATATAAAATTGTGTGTATAAAAACATATAAAATTGTGTGCATAAAAAATATAAAAATGTAAAAAATATATATATATAATTGTGTGTATAAAAACGTGTAAAAAATATGTGTATAAAAACATGTATACAATGTGTGTATAAAAGCGTGTATAAAAAAGTGCGTATAAAAATGCATATAAAAACATGGATAAAAACATGTATTTTCTAGAGGTATTTTTAGATGAACAAAACAACAAAGTTTAGTAACTTAAACGAACAAATTCGCAAAGTTGAGTAACATACATGTCAAATAACTGGATAAGTTTCTGAGTTGGATAATTGGGCCCACAAAAAACTGACGTGGAGAAAGACAAAACATAATATCCCGATTGTCAGTATAAGAGGTAACCTGAATAAACACATTTTTGTTGTTCGGTAACCTTAAAGTCAAACTTCGATAGTCCAGTAACCCAAATAAAAAAAAAAAATTAGTAACTTAGGCGAACAAAAGTTGATAGTTTAGTAACCTGTCTATCTAAACGTGTTGTTTGTCGTTTGTTGATTCATCATTAACGTGTTGTTTGTCGTCATTAGTTTATAACTTTATATCATTATCTTCAACAATAACTTCTCATCCCATTGACTTTATATTATTGTCTTAATTTGGTGACACTTTAATGATGGATTCTTGTTAAATTAATTTTAAAGTAAAAAATAATAAGACGGAACGCTTAAAAGTAATTAGGACAACTGGAGTCCAGACTCTTTTTGCTCAAATTTTGGCTTTTGAAAAGGCAAGTGTTGCTAAAAACTTAATGTTTAAGCTTATTTTGCTAGCTACAATTCCTACAAAGATGATATCTTCAATCTTGGGTTATAAAAGAGTTGTGGTTTGGTTTGCGTTCTTTTGGCTTTAGAATTTTGTAACAAAATGATTTGGTTGATTGCAAAGAGAAACATTAATGCAAGGTTGAAATATATTTGAAAAAGGTTATTGCATTTGAGTAGTGTGTTGAGAAAAGTTAATTAAATGAAAAGTTTAGGAACGAATAAGTCTTTGAATATTAGAAAATGAGTGAGAGAGTAAATGTTAAGAATACGTCGAGAATGACTTTTTTGCATTCGAGTGAATGAGTTAAAGAAAGGTTGATATTTTCATGCAAGTTCTTAGGAGGCATTTGGTTTACAGTACGTTTTGAAAGAAATTATAATCTGTCAAAAAAATTGTAATTTGAATGAATTGTAATTCAAAGAGTTGTAATGTGTTGGAATTGTAATGTGTTGTAATTGTAATTGATGCAATCTGTCACTGTGTTTGGTTGGTACCCATCGTAATATAATTCAGAAAACTTTGTAAAATCTTAAATAATAAAAAAATAAAAAAATATTAATATTAATAAACAATAATAATAATAATAATAATAATAATATAATTACAATATAATATAATAATAATAAAAATATATAAAAATAATGATAATAATAATAAAGTATTATAACAATAATAATAATAAATAAAATATTTAATAATAAAAATAATAAAATATTCAATAATAAGAAAATATAATAATAATAATAATAAAATAAATAAATAAAAATAAATACAATAATAAAATAATAAATTTTAAAAAATAAAAATATAAAATATAAAAAAATAATAAATATAAAAAAATAAAAAATTAAAAAATTAAAACTAAAATAATAATAATAATAATAATTTATAAATATTAAATACTAATTATTTTAAGTAAAAATTCTGAATTACGACGTAATTCAAAACTTTTCATCCAACTTCCTATGTAATCTGAATTCCCTCAATTGATGTAATTTGAGTGATTGAATTACAATTACAACGGAAACCAAACAGCCTACGTAATGTAATCTCAATTACAATTCCCTCCAATCTGAAAACCAAACATACTACATAATGTAATCTGAATTACAGTTACATCCAATTACGCCAGATTACAACGAACCAAACACACCCTTAATGTAGTGGGATGTTTTAAGAGCATCTCTGGTGCACTAACTCATTTTCGACTATTAACTTATTCTCAGTCTATTAACCAATGCTAAAAAGATATTATCAACCTATTCTAAACACTTACTCACTCACACATTATCAATTTTGCAATAGTTTATGTGTGTAAAATAGCAAAAAATATTATTGATTGAATGCTTTACATATGAAATAGCATATGTATTTATACTAAATACATAGTTTTGATAATAAGCAACCTAAACCCTAAACCTAATGGATCACAAGCCCACAATCGGGCTTGGGCCCATGACTCGTCTAACACTCCCCCGCAGTTTGAACGGAAGTCTTCTGGACGAACAAACTGGATAGAATGTTGAAATCGCCTTATTCTTCTCTTCTTCTTTCTTTCTTCTCTTCTTCGTTGATCGTTTGTACGGAGATGGACTTGTATTTGAAAACATAATTGTATACTGCTTCGCAGTTTCCTCCATTTTTAATGACGTTTTTTTTACATAATGGCTTACTTTGCCTTTAGGAGGGAGCGGCAATTTGGTGGTCAGCATTTGTTGTCAACGACAATGATCTTCGACAACGAAAACAATTAGATGAGGAAGAAAAAAATGGTTGATCGAAGGCAACTCAACATATTTTGTGTGTTTTGACGGCTAGGGTTTAAGGTTTATGAATGGAATACGAAAATAAAATCCTAAATAAATAAAAAAATGTGGAAAACTAGAAAGGGGTTGAATAGTTTACCACTTTTTAAATTAATGTTATGTTTGTTTATAAAAACTTAGATTCGACTTTATGTGATCTCAATATGTGCACAATATGAACAATACAAGTAAGTAAGTAAATGACAAGTAAATATGAAAGACAAGAGATAAGAGTTAGAAAGATCAAACCACAACACAAGGATTTATAGTGGTTCGGTAACGAAGCACCTCTTCGCCCTACTCCACTCCCCGAGCACCAAACTCGAGAGTTCTCTTCACTATGTCAACAAACTCCCTTTAGGCGGAGAAAACCGTACACAACTTTGCTTACACCAATTTCCGACACTAAGCGAAATGTCGAGTTCTAATCCTAGCTAGAACCAATCTATCACAACTCTTGTATGCTAATCACACCACTTTACAACAACTCACAACTTTGCTTCACTTCACGACTTCTCTTCGCTTCACTACTTCACTTCGCTTCACAACTTCACTACGCTTCACAACTTCACTATGCCTAGACACTACTACGATCACACCAATCTAACACTACTTACAAAGATCACCCCGATCTAACTATACTTACAATGATCACCACAATCTAACTATTATACACAACTACAATACACACCTTCACAATATACACAAATGATTTACAAGATCTAACACAACTTCACAACAATACCAACTAAACTATAACACTTCTTGACTTGATGATAAGAAGTATTCTTCTCTTGCACTTGAGGAATTAAGCTTGGATCACTTGGAAACAAAGCTTTATGATTAAATGATCAAAGGATTGTAGGAGAGTATAAACTTAGAACAGAAAGAAAGTGTGTGCAAAAGGTGAGAAAATCAGTGGGGAACAATCCAGTATTTATAGGCAAACTGGTCTGACAATTTGTCTGGGCGGTCCCCTTAAATAGGGTGTCGGTCCCCTTAATTATTAAGGGGACCGCCCTTATAATTAAGGGGGCCGCCCAGCCTCAGACGCTCCCTTTTTTGTCTTTTCTGGGGGAGGTGTTTTCTGGAACATTTCTAGCCGTTTTTAGGTAGAAAATTTGAATTCAAAATATTTATTTGAATAAAACATTTCTTTTAAATCTAAAAATATTTTGTAAAAGATATAAAAATGTTTGTGACATTTTTATAAAAAATGTGAGGTTAAATAAAAATTCATTTGATCATTAAATGCATTAAGCATATGTTTATTCATACCTTTAAGTGATTAAATTTTCAAAATAAAAATTTACTTCTAATTACTTGTTTAAAAATAATTTTTCATTAATCGTTTTTACATTTTGTAATTATCAAAACGTAGAGATGTTGAAAAATATTAATAACGTTTTTAGGCATTATTTCTATCAACAATATCTCATTCGTTTTAATTCGGTTTTTAGTGATTCTTATGTCCACGTCTTCGTAATTAAAAGCTCTATTTAAAAAAAAAATCCCAACAGCCCACTGTTATGAACAGTAGCATGTTTTTATAAAATTACTTTTATAAAAATACTTTTTATCGTAACCTTATAAATAGCATATCTCTTTTATTTTAAATCCGTTTTTAATGTACCTTATAATTTTGAAATCCTCATAAATTTTAATTTATCATAAAAATAAGCTTCCATTTTTATCAGATTCGAAATTTTAGAGTTTTTATAAAAATACTTTTATAAAAACACTTTTACGCATAATCTTGCAAATTCTGTAACTTCTTCGTTATAATTCAGATTTTCGAGTTCTTTTCATGCTTACGATCCTTATGAGAAGTACTATTTTTTATAAAATATAAAATAAATATCTTAATATATGAATTTAAACAGTAGGTTTGAGAGATCTAGATAATTAATTATATAAATTTGTTTTATGTACTTTTAAACTTAATAAAGTTACCACAAGTCCTCTAATTTATAAACTAACATCCCTTGTGTATAAATTAAGTCCTTTACATTGTGTCCATCATAAGAAGTCCATATTGTCCAAGAAAATTGTCCAACATATTTATTTACTTATCTAAACTTTATAAATAAATAAATAATCATAACTTGACAAATAATTATATAATTTATCCATGGCTTGTAAATCCATGTTTTAAACATATTAACATATTTTAAACATCATATTAACCATAAAAGAAATATAATTCGTGTATGTATGTACATGTATTTATTTTATAACTTCATAAAATAAACCTATGTGATGATTTAACTATCACAATTATATAAAACATGAAATTAATATATTGAAAATATTAGGGTCTTAGATAAACCTTAGATGAGTGTATGATGAATGATAAACAAGATCAAACCCTTGTGATCAAAACCCTAGTTCAAAAATACAATATGGAAACCCTAATTTCCAAGAAACCCTAATTCGACTTTCCTTCTTGTTTAACCCCTTTAATTACCAAACCAAGCTTCCAAGACACCTTATATATGTTTACCAATAACCCTTGAACACTTGTACTAGCTTAGAAACCAAAGACTATGATTGTATGTGTGAGTTGAGTGTGAGCCGTGAGCTAGGAGCTCAAGGAGAGGGTTTTTGTGCTTTGTTTTTGCTTTGAGAAATGATAAGTGTGTTTACTTCCACTTTATGACCACTATTTATAGCCAAGTATGAAGGAAAATACCATTTAGCAAAACCAACCAAGGTTTTGGTGTGTCTTCTTTGTGTATCCGGTTATGGGAGCCAAGAAGGACCAAGGATATGGTTTTTAAATGGTTTAGGGCTAGATAGATTAGGGAGCATGTCATACCTTGTCCTTACTTTGTATAAGAAGTGAAAAGACCTTACTAACATGCTTGTCTTATGGTTCTTTCCTTGTCTTGTGGTATTTCCATGTTCTAGGAGCCAAGGGGGACACAAATTGGGTAAAAATGGTTGTTTGATCCATTGGTTAACAACAATGGTTGTTTATTCAAGTTAGTAGAGGTTTGTTAGATTTAATTTGAAGTGTATGTGTTATATATGTGTAGATTTCAGTTAGGGGCTGATTTGGACAAATTTTTATGAGGTTTTTGAGTATTATGGGTATTAGTGGGTATTTGTTGAAGTGTGGGTGGGTTTATGGTTTGCCATGCATGCAAAGGTGTAGTTTTATTGCGTTACGTAAATGTTTTACGTAACCAATAAAAATAAAAAGTGTAAAGTTATAAATTATCATCCTAATAACTTTATAACACTTACTTGACGTAAACATTTAATTGTTTTATGCCCGTTTACTTTAAATGCTCATTTTTAATTTACGCGATTTAGCTCAACGATAAAAATTAAAAGTAAACGCGCAAAAGCCTAAAAATAAATAATTGAATAATTTAAGTCGTAAAATGACCTAAAAACGTGAAATGTTACATGAGCGTTTTAACATACATTGTTAAAAGGCTTGAATATGAATTTTCGGATATGACTTTTAACATTTGTGATCGCAAGTTAAAATTACTTTAATATTTCGAACAAAATATTTAAGTTGTCAAACCTACTTAGAGGTGTATTGGATTTGTATCTAACATTCCCTTGACAAAAGAGTGGATTATTTGGTAAGAAACGAGATGATGATTAAGGGAATGTGTGCATAGAGACTCCAGGAGATTTGATACCATTTTATGACTATTATGACTTTTTAGATTGTGACACTATAGATTGCGTGTAATAAAAGTATAAACTCTAGTGTCAAGAAATATATACCTAGATGCATAAGACACATAGATTTAATCGCAAGTTTATCTAAACATGCATCAATACAATAATCAATGAGATTAATGTGTAAGACAATGTGACATCTAAAAGTTTATCGAATAGGCATGCCTAACCTGTTATGCATCAAATCGATATAGTGTAGGTGCACAATTAACATGTAAGTCATGTAAAATGGCGAATAAGAAACATAATTACTTTAAACGCAAACATCATGTAAAACATGTTAACATTTAGCATTTAAGAGCATGTATTATCTAGATAAACTAAGAGTTATTATATTGGAATTGCTTGACAAAGACAAAAACTTTTATAATAAATAAGCATTCAATAACCAAGCAAATAATCGTTGATCATCAAGATAATCACGAAGGCATATATTCATATCACATAGGAACAGTTATCATCTTGAAACTTCAAAACATATATGTGAGAAGCAATAAATCTAGGAACGTTCAATAAAATCCTAGTAACTACTTGTTTAGTAAGAAATTCGAATGGAAGAAAAAAATTCATCAGTGTAAACAAACTTTAAGCACATATAGGAAGAACCATTTAATCATGTTAGAGAATGAATATGAGACTATTACTAGTGGTTAATTCAAGCTAAACACGACCATTTTTACGGGTTATTCCACGAACCCAACTTCTCTCCTGGAAGCAATTCAACGTATAGGTTAATTTTAATTTCTAGTACAATAGGTTCTCCAGTAGTCATTCTCATTTTTAGAAAAAATCAAATTCCTAAATTTACCTATCGAAGTGTAGCAAAGATGAAATTTGCTTGGTTCACTAATACTTGGCCTAATATGACTCAAACAACCATGTTTTTATGACGGTAGATCTAGATGATATATTTTACACATAATCCTAATAGAGATGTGTTGAATGCTTAGAAAAGCGTAAGCAAGATGTTTTAATCTTTTGTTCAAGATCTATAGGTTGTCTGGTTTCGATGACATATTTCTTGATTTAATGCATGTCTTATATTAAGTCATCTTGCATGTGTAGTTGTCACATGTGATTTTAACGTAATTGGATTTTCAAAAGCCAAGAGATGTGCTTATTTGTGACAATGAAGAATACGTTATATTAAGAGTGTTTTAAGAGTGTTCCTTTGCATATCTTGTGAAATGAATCTCATAAAGGTTATTTACCTTAATTGAGTTTGTGATTCTTCAATGATATATGATTGAAACGAGACATATTGTATTTTTAAACAAATATGCCTTTCTGAGATGATAAAATCATCATTCTTATGAATGCTACATAGTCTAATAAAACAAGTATTTGAATGAATGAATTATACTTGTTTATGCATTGACACATATTGTGGTAGGTTATTTTTCAATTCTATTAGCCTATATTTTACAAATAATATGTAGTGTATTATCTTGCAACACAACCATTCATGCTACAAAGAAAATAAAATATCAATCATTTAACACGATAAGTGCGTGAATTCTTTAGACATAATGTTTCCCAGACATCATGTTATCCTAGGTGAATGAATAAGAGTATTATTCTTATTTGAGAATTTAGCCAAATGTGAATTTGAGCTTTGAGTTGTACTTTTAAGTTGTATGAGCAAAGTTTACATATGTTGTTAGTTTACTCGTGTTTGGTTTTTCGGAAATGACACATTTACCAATTGCATTGCAATGTAAATTGCTTGAATATTTTAGATGAAACATCCAAGTTGTTAATCCTATTTCATTTTGTATTTTATGCATCTATTAAACATATTAGTCTAATATTTGAAACACAACCATTGTACAAGTAGACTCAATATGACATCATTAGCACAAGTGCGAGTTATGATCCGATGCATATTCTTTTCATCTTAAAAAGGATGTCATTATTTTCATATCAATCGAGTGTGATTGAGTATGTAGATTCAAGATAATATATTTTGTTATATTTTCATATAATCTTGAAACTAAACAAATAAGAATCCGATTTCATGTTCATACTCAAAAACTTGTCAATTAGATTCAATAATGATATCAATCATAATTTGAATAATGAATCAATATATACTCGAAATCTTTCTTGACCCTCACGAACACTTATTTAAAAAAATAAAGATTTTAATAATGTGTTCCATTAAACCTAAAACTAGTCGTGAGTGTGAGGTTAATGAATAATAACAAGTTAAATTATTACTTCAAGATTGTCATATATTTTGTTTGTGCGAAAAACTGTTTATTGTTACGTACAATGTGCATAGTTTTTGATAATTCATAAGTATTATTATACAAAACACAACTCTTGTAAAATGCTATATGTAAAAAAATTATGTGTGTGTATGTTGGATCAATGCAAACATACGCAAAGTTCGAAAATACATTTTCTTTTCTTAAATACTAATGTATTAAAATGATCAATTTTCTCTTGTTTAAACAACCCAAGGTCAAACAAGGTAAGTTGTTGAAAAGATTTAAACGTGTTGTTGAAAATAAATTGAACCGTTGAAAATATTTAGGTGACGAGTTTTAACACATTTTTCAATATACTTGACAAGTTATTGAACTCTTATTCCTAAGTATGTTACCATACTCGAAAAGATTTACAAGATGTTTATGTAACATTTGTAAATTGACTGATCTATATCTATATGCAATGCAAAAACGATTTCGCAACTTAGTACAAGAAATCTAGCATAAGTTTTACTAGTGCATTATCATGAGTACTAAAAACGAATAACGTACGATACATATTACATATATGTTTCTAGATAGCTTAACTATGAAAAGTAAAAAGTGCATAAGAGTTTAACTAACTATACCAAGACAAACACACAAGAAATCATCATTTAGCATAACACACAAAAATACTTGTCGTCGTTTTGTGTATTAGATACAATAATGTATACTTAGCTCGGTTTTGTTTGAAAACGAATTAGTTTCCTTCCCATTTCAAAAATTAACCAAGTTTAATATTTTTGAAAAGTTAAATACACCATTTTTCAAAGATACACCGACTAGAAATGTCCGACTCGAAGGGAAAAGAAAAAATACAAGTTTTACGTTAAAATGAAACTCATCGTTTTGGACAATAAGTAGTATTTTATATTTCTGACTGACTTTGGTTTATTGTCAAGACTTGGAAGTATTTTTATTGAAAGTAGACTCAGTTATCTTTAAAATGGCGGGTGGCACGAATTCTACGAACTTACGGTTAATTTTATATGAATTTTTCAAGTTTACAAAAAAAATTCGAAACAGACAGATGGTCCCCTGATTGATAAGGGGGGCGCCCTTGAGAGATAAGGGGGCCGGCACCTGACACACATATTCACCATTTTTTGTAGAAAATCATTTAGTGACTTGGCAGAAAGGCGTAAAAATTAATAAACTTGATACCGAACATATAACACGTATTTTAAGCATATTTTTTACTTCAAGCTAGTATACCAAGTGTATTTAACGACAAAATAATACAAGTCAAGCAATTCACTTTCCATATATAGGTCAAAAACATTTTTTACCTAAACTATAACTTTATTTTTCTAAATTTTTCGCGCGCAAAATACTCCTCGTAGTTCCCGCTCAAGTCATCCTCAAGTGATTACCATTTTAGTATTCCTTATTCATGAATACAATATTGTTTAGTATTTATTAAATAAATATAATGATTCATATCAAGATATTCTTCGATAATCTAAACTTTATATTAAAGTTTTCATGTTTATGTACATGTTTCAATAAATCATTATTAAAATTTTCATATTCATTTTAATGCATTGCGTTCATTCGTATGTTGCATAAATTTTATATATGTAGTGACCTTACACACTTATTTTCACACCGTATCCGTGCGCGTATGTTGCCCGACTTCTCCTGCTCATTTTTTTAGCGTTATTTTTATCTAATATAGGTATGTAATGACCGATTACATATACTCGTTCGATTCGAACCGACTATTTTACCTGACTTACTTTTAATCGGTTGTGCGTACCTTCGCGGTACGATTGTTTGGGATTACGTAAGTGTTTTATCCGATGAGATTTTTTTTATAATTGTCGTTTTACTACTCGTGTGCGTTACTTCCCTTATTTAACTCCTTCTAAGCTAACCATATAGATATCCGAATTGCTTTTTGACCGGGTGCGCTTATTCACGAGAAACATCTTGGATAAATTCTTGAAATCATATTGAATAATATTGTGGATTTTTGCAATCTTTTCGTTGGCTTTTCATGTCACCGTTTTACTTTCTATTTGTGTTGTTGGCATTCTTGAAGCATTTTTTTAATGATATTTTTATTTGCCCATTAATAATTTAGTTTTTGTTGTTTTGGAATCCATAAGATATGTGTGTATATAAGTTATGATCATTTGAAAAGTGTTGATATAATATCTTAGATGATGGAGAGTAGGATTGGCGTAGTATTTGATAATTTTGAGGAATTTGGTTGAAATTTTGTGGTATGTCGAAAAATATATTTTATGAAGAAAATTAGAATGTGGTTTAAGGATGTTGTAAAGGTCTTTTTATAAAAGTTAGGCTTAAAAATATGTTAGTACTTGTTGAGACGGTCGTTTTGATATAAAATTCGACCCGTAACTCTCAAAAACGAAGTTTTTATGGCCATCGGAAGTTTAGAAATCGTTTAAAATAAATTATGCACTATTTTTATTATTAGTTGCTGATGCAGTTTTCGAGTGACGTTTCGGGCCCTTTCTTGTCCGAACCGGCCTTCCGTTAAAACTAGAAAGTTGTTCAAAATGCCGTTTTACCTTTTCGCGAGGCGATCTAGGTTTAAAAACGCCTTATGACGGGTCAAAAACACAAATACAAGGCTGCGTTTTTATAATTATTTGCTGCAGAAACTTGCAGGGGTATTTTGGTCATTTTCTGTCGAGTTTCAGGTCTCGGCTAAAACTAAAAAGTTGTCCGGAATGTCGTTTTGCATAAAATCTCTTTTGAGTCCGAGTCGTGAAAATGTATTTTTACGGGTCGTTTTGAACGGGTCAGAATCTAAAAAATTTATAATAAAAGTCAAACTTGAAAAAAAAAATTGATTTAGAAGGTCAAAGTTGATAGGATTATTAAAATATGGTACTCAGGCGTTTGAGTTCGTTTGAGCTCGTAAAACTTCAACGAATAGAATTTTACAACTAACAAGTGTTTGAGTGCGTTTGGTGATGTCTAAAAATAGTAATTTTGGGTTCGTGTTACATATATATACTTGATAAACTTATGAAGTGACGTAATTGGATAAAACTTGTGGTGAGCTAATATTGTTGGAAAAATGAACATTTTTACGAGTCAGTATTAACGTCTTAATTTCTAAGTTTTCTAAAATCGGAAACTTTCCAAAGATAGAAACTTTCTAAAATAGAAACTTTCCGCAAATAAATTTTTTCGCAATAATGGTGTTATTCGAAAACGAATAGTACACTTTCTTAAAAGCATGTTTTGTCAAATAACTTAGGAGGTGCACACAAATGGATTCCGTTATTCTTTTATATATATGACTTATGTGTCATTTTATTTTACTTTTCCTTTCCCTAATTGCGCATCATTGCTTTAGGTCGCATTTAAAGCCCTTGTCTTCATGCTCTTAAATCGCCATTGATACCATGTGTCTCATAACGACTCCGGCTAAACCCTTTGAAGCCCTATCTTATTGTAACCAATTACTTTGTAAGCCACTCCTTACTACTCTTATGCAAACCACTCATCATTTTATAAGTTAATGTAATGTCACCTTATAAAAGTTAAATCGATATCGTTTTACAAATTGTTCTACATGGGTCTTATAAAATATTTTTTGTAACCTCTTAAAATTTCTTATTTATCTAGCAAATTACTTCACCTCCAAATTATATAGCGTTTCATACATTATTTCTAAACGGTATGGTTTATACAAAAAAAAATCCTTAATTTGACGAATCTGAGCATTGCATTGCTAGTCCTTAATTATACATAGCCTGATCACCTATGTATAATTTAGGAGGAGCCATGCAAGGCTGGATAGTAGTCACCGTAAGATCTTGATAAAAATAAACTTTTACCCGTATTTAAAAAAAATTGGTGTGGTATGCAAGTAGTACAAATTAGGGACATCCACATACGTGCCCTTATCATTTCTCGAACGAATTACCCACCTACGGGTACGTTCTTACTTAACAATTGTTGTTCTACTTCCCATTTTGTTTTCTTTTCACGATAAATTTTGTTAGACTGCTTGTCTAATTATCGACCATTATTACTGAACATGGAAGTTCTGACATTTCCATGCTTTCTCCTCGACCAACATTCCTTAAGCAGGGTTGGTAAATCTCCGGGATGCCTCCGGATGTGATTAATGAAGTATGAATAAATGAGTTTACGTATATCCGCCATGATGTTTGTCTTTCTTTTGACTCAAAATTTGTTCGTGCGAACCATGCGTTGACTTCTCTCTTTTAATCGCTAACCTTGTCTCTTTTGTACAAATGCCGATCTAAAACATTCTTCGATTTGAGATTTGTTGTATGGATTTTCTTTTTTGGTTGTGTACCGACCACCACAAACTTAATGTGCTGACCTTGACCATCTTATGAATTGACGATTTGATAAATTCTTCTTTTCCTAATTTCTTATCGCCGACACTTGTGTTCTATTCTTTCCTTTAAGGACCCTCGCGACATTCAATTCGTTCCCTCATACCACTGCTTACACGTTATGTGAATGCCATTACATGTTCTATCTTCGTTGCTATCTTGTTACTTTGTTAAACCACCGAGCACGTTCGATTTCTACCTTTGATGTATTACACACCTTTATGGGCTTTTATAAAAAAAATTATAAGTTTTTATGAAAATCTTACAAATTTTTCACAAGTGTTTAAATTAACAAAATGACCTCCTCAAGTTTAAGAGTCGGTTCTAAACATCCTCCTTTGGTACAATCTATAACTAATGTTTAAAATGACACAAAGCCCTACCTGTCAAGTTACATGTTTTATACATCACATTTTTATCACATCTTGATGAAATGACCAATTTAAACTTCGTTTCAACAAATGACTCTTAACGAATTGGAAAACAGATTTTCTAAATCGCAACCGCGAATCCGAGAGTTTTACAAAGCCTTTATACGTACCTTTATCACCAAGGTTTTCAAAAGCACCAAAGTGATTATCGAACATATTTTACTTTCAATTGAACACCCTCTTTGTCAAGAAAAACCCAATAAGTACCTTAAAAAAATGTTGACCCACTAAGGATACATATTCGGCTTAATCTCTCAATGACATAGTTTTAAAAATTCTTCTTACTAGGGATTTCGTTTTCAAATCACCAAACCCTTGATAAATCCTTATAATAAAATTTTCATCATTTTAAGAATGACTTAACATTTTAATTCCATAACCGAACGAACTTCACATTTTCATAACCTAGAAAGTGCCTAAGCCTAGTTTTAAAACAAAATATGACACAAGTACCCTTACTCTTCCTCTCGATCGACCGTCGATGATTAAAACAATATAAAAATCCAGGACGGGTTCTTCTAATGTGGCATTCCGTATTTTAATGTCAATATGTAATTCATACCTTGTTCTCGTTTTCTAGTAAAGTGAATTTTTGTGTTTTACGATTCATGCGATTCGCGATTTCTCATTTCTTGTTAATCTTAAGTTATTTTAGGCATTTTATCCGTTTAAGTGTTTACCGTGTTTATTCTATCTATGAAATCCCCCGGCGACCTTGAAAGCTAATTTTGACATCTTTCGTTAAAATTCATATATTAGTCACGATTAGTTAAAATCTTATGTTTTTGCTAAAAAAATATCTTACTTTTATTAATAAACAAGAAGATTTCTTCAGAAACAATTACCCGCAACTTTTCTTGAGCAAGTGTAAAGCGGATAGGATAAATCGAGCGCCGGAACGTCGCTCCCTTAAGGAGGGGAGGATGTAAAACCCCGTATTTAAGGTCACTACTTATTCTGAATTTATAACTATTCTCTAAATCTTAAATAGATTATTTTATTATTTCAGTCGGTTTTTATTAAAATCGTCATTTAAATTCTTTCGCGAATTTTATATTTTATTTTTATTGTTTCCGATCTAGAAATCAACGAATCCCGTATTTTTGATTATGAAAATTATTAAATTTTTATTTAATATATTTTTAACTTATTTATTATTTAAAAATATTTTATTTGAGTCAGGCCGAACTGAATTTAAAAATTATGTTTTTATAAAAACTAGCGAGTCGAGTTAAATTTTTAGAGCCGAACATAAAAAGTGTAGCGTTTAACAAAAATTGGGCTGAATCCCCTTCTTCCTTCTTTTGATTTTCGGAAACATAAGCCCCAAACACAACACTTATAATTTTAATTTACCAAGCCCATTCATATTTTTATAAGCCTTACATTTAATTATAAAAACCCAAGCCCAATTTCCTTTTTTTACAACCGAACAAACAAACACCCTTTATATATTAGCCAAAACTTACACACACACTTCCCATATTTTTATTTTTTCAACGATAAAAAAAACATACATCTGTTCTTTCTCCTCTCTGTCGAACAACAACACCCCAAATCCGCCAATTCAAGCTTCAAATCTTCACCAAAACACCTCAATCATATACCAAATTGCTCATAAAAATACCCTTAACCTTTCCCCTTAAAAAATTAAACATGCAAGAAGGTTTTGTAAATCTCTAATTTTCAAGATTGGTGGTTTAGGTGAATTCAAGGGTTAGTTAATAGTAAGGTTTGATTAAGAGAAGATAGTATACAAGAATTGGGTGCACAAAAGTTGGATTTTTCGGGTTTTTCTTGCTCCCTTGTTGGTTCGGCCGAACATATAAACCCCAAGGGTTTATTGTTTTTTATCCTCCTTCTATTGTGATTACATTGTAAGCTATTTTTCTTTCTTTTTATTTAATTTTTAAAGTTATAAAGAATTATATACATGCATGTTAGTTTTTGGTCAATTAGGAATCCATGGTGAAATTGTAAAAAACAAAATTGTTGGATTATGAATGATGTGGATAATCAATTAGGCTTAGTGGAATATATAGGTTAGTTTGAAATTATTGAATGTGGACTATTAGTCTGAAAAATTGAAGATGATGGGGTTTTTATAACTCCTAATTAACAAAACTTTAGGTTTAGTTTTCCATGATTTATAGTGTTGTATATCTGAGATTTTAGGATTTAGAATGGAAGGATGATCCAATGATCGTTTTGGTATAAGAATTAAGAGCTTGCTAACCTCTAAAAACCGAAAAAAGTTATGGCCGATTTTAGTTAGGAAATTGTTTTTGGCAAATTCTAGAAAATTGCAGTTTTTATATATCCGAATTTGGGTCAACCTGCGATGTTATAATATTGGTCGTGTCAAAAGATTTTCTAGGTTTTCAGGGACCCTAAAGTTATCTACTTCGAGTCTATCCAAACGCACTAGAAAGGCTGTCGATTTTTAAGATGTAAAAGATAGTCAACCTTTGTAACAATAATATAAGTGTTAAAACTGTTTAGGCTGTCCAGAAATTCGAATTGTAAATGATGCTGTGGAGCAGGCGATCCAAAACTTAATATTTTGGACGAAGTTTAAACTGAAGATTTTACATAATATTTTGTGGAGCGACAGTATATGTTTTCAGAATTTTTTATAAAAATTTAAGAGCCCCTGTTGTTAGCCACTTTGATAACTTTCACAGGCCCTATTTCGAGTGTAAGGTATATAGATTACTATACGATAAAGCTAGAATTAACCGAAAGTTAAAATTTACTTAGAACCTTTGGGGCAAGTGTGGTAGTAAGTTAAGATGTATATGAACCTGGAGAATGAGTATAAGCAAGTGTTGAGGTCATATGGTAGGTCATTAAGCGGTAACTAGTTGCTAGTGAAAATCAGAACGAAATTTTTCAGAAAATAAGTAACCAATGGAAATAATAAGTAAAGTATAGATTAACATGGATTCCTAAGAACAAACTATCATGGCATATAAAATAATAAGTTACATAATTTATCAAATCGAATATTAATAATATATATTAATATTAATAGGTCGTGGTTGATTTCCGGCGTTTTACCTTTTTGTGATTCTCGATTGGCGTTGCTTTTTTATTCATGATAGAGATTCGAGAAGCTCGCCTTTATAAAATTTAAATATTTTTGCTTAAACCCGCGAGGGAGATACATGCTTAGTTTTATAAAACGATACACAAGTAAGTTTTTTCGGTATGCAGAAATAACCCGAAAATTGATTAAATGCATGATACTTATTGCCAAAAGACCCCATCCGTGAACCGTTAATTGCTATATGATGGGCAGACGCTAAATCCAATTAATATATCTATGGACTTGCCAACCCGTTTGCGGTGGTTTTTGGGATGCATCCATTGTGAACTCCCCAAGTACGGACATATTTGTATTGAGATTTGAGTAAGTACGTGGCAATGTAACCGAAACTAACAACGGTGGCAAATTTTGATTTTTATTATTATTCATATGCACTATGTGGCGGTCTAAAATGTGTCAGTGTCCACAGCTCATTGCATATAGCTAATAACTTGGTGTACAACAAGTTACTCGATGATTATAAGACTTGTGTTCAAATCTTTTATATTCATATAAACTCTATGGATTCACTCAACGTTTCGTTGACTTTTTAGCATGTTGTATCTCATGTAATCAAGGTTGAAGACTTAGAGCACACGAGGAGGAGCTTGCGCTATTTTATTTTGTTAAATTGTTTTTAAAGTTCCATTCCTCACTAATTCAATTAAAATATGGTTATGGTTTTAAAACGTGTATGTTGGTTTTGGTTATGATCCTGTTGGACAACTTTTGCACTCTGAATTTCTATAAATTGAACTAAGTTTTATAACGTCTCTTTTGAGTCGTTCTTGGTAATTTATGTGTAATTGAGCTATGATTTAACACCCAATGTTGGTTCCGCTGCGTGTAAATTTGGGGGTGTTATAGGGTAATTTGATACTTGGATCGTACTCCATTTTTAAAACCATTTGTTTTGAAAATAAAGTGACGTGGCTCATTATACCAATTGTGGAAACCGTAAAGGGGGTGAATACGTTTCCGTTTAAAAACTAAAATGTTTTGTATCAAATTGTCGATCAAGCATGACGCAATATGAAGAGTGTTCATACTAGTTCTACACTAACTATACATATAGTATCAAAGTGTATCACAACAATACAAATCCAAACACAATGTTCACATCTATCCACGACACAAACATAATCAAAACTATATAAGAAACACGACACGCAATTATCTATATAATGCAGGTATAAATATAAAGCAATAAATGCGAATCTAAATGTAAAGAGATGAGTAAAAGGAAATGCAAACCGGACACGACGATTTATAGTGGTTCGGTCATGAAGCTCCTCTTCGCCCTACTCTACTCCCTAAGTACCCAACTTGAGAGTTACTTCACTAGTCAACAAGCTCCCTTCTTGGCGGAGAAAACCTTACAACGTCGCTTACATTATTTTCCGACACTAATCTAAATGTCGAATCCTTCTTTGGGTACAACCAAACCCGTAATGTTTTATGGCCCAACATAACAAACCTTGTGTTTTAAGGCCTAAATACATAAACCTCGTCACTTACATTATTTTCCAACACTAAGCTAAATGTCAAGTTCTAATCTTAGCTAGAACCGATCTACCACTCACAATCGTATTTTGAGGACTAAAATACTAACCGCTCAATTACGTATTTTCTCACTTAAATACTAATACGATCTACCCAATCTAACTAATATACAAGTTTGGATGACATGGACTCGATCAATACATCATGAATGTAACACATGTCACGAATGCACCAACTATAATACATCGTATCTTGACTATTACGAGTATTCTTCTCTTGCACTTGGAGAGGAAAGATTAGATCACTTGTAAACAAATGTTTAAATAAGTTACATGATCAAAGACTAAACGATATGTAATCTGTTCTAAAACAGAGAAAAACTTTGTGAAAAGGGGTGAAAATATGTGGGAAGAGTCCACTATCTAAAGGCAAAGTCTTGGAAATTTTTTTTGCCGACCCCCTTATCTCTCAAAGGATCCCCCTGATCAATAAGGGGGCCGCCCACCTATCAGGGGGCCATCCCTTATAGGACGCTCCTGATTTTGTTCTTTTGTGGGGAAATGTTTTCAAAGGCAGGTTTTTCTGATTTTTAGAGGAAAATCTGTTAGCCGTGTTTTTATGTAAAGTGATGGTCATAATATATTCTCGAGCCTTGTATAGGAAAACGTAATTTACGGGAATTCATTTAAGCTAAATAGGCCTAGGTATCAGGCTAAAGCCCATTAGTTCGGTCTATTAAAGGCCAAAACGACCCAACAAGGAGTCCATACTCTTTGTACTATAAATACAACCCTCCTAGCATGTTAGGAGGGTGTTGGTTCTCATTTTTCTAAGTGTATGAAAGCCTTCCATTTTCTTTTTACTCTTTCTCTCTCTAGATCTTTCTGTCACTAAGTTTATTCAATTTCTATGTGTTTTGGTGATGAAATGATTGCCTAACAAGTGGTATCAAGAGCCTTGGGTGTTTAGTGTTTATGGTTTTTGTTTAAAGCTTATTCGAAGCTTATTTCAAGCTTTTTAAGCTCGGTTTATTTTTTAATAAGTTGTTTGAGCTCAAAAGCTTGGTACTTTCTTGTTTACAAATGTCTTGGACTATACTTGTGCTTAAAACAATATCTCAAAACTGTTTTTATGGATAGACAAAGTTTTTTGTTTCTTGTTCAAACCGAATATTTTGATCTTTTTGGATCATTTTCGACCTTTTTTGTTGTTGTTTGTGTTGATAAAGTTGTACTTCCTTCATCTAAGGGCTTATTAGAAGCTTATTTGATCACCAAACACCTTCTTTGAACATCAAAATTCTGGGTTTGAGGTTGAATCTTGTGGTTTGTGTACGAGTTTGAATCTTGCGGAATGTGTAATTTGAAGCTTGCGGAATGTGTCATTTGAATCTTGCGGTTTATGTTTTATATAATTCTTGCGATTTATGTTACACACAGGGATCCATTCTTGTGGTTTATGACATTTAGTAGAAAAGAAAATATGCCTAATTTTTTCTAATCTTGTGGCTTGTGTAATTTCGAATCTTGCAGTTTGCGTTTTCAACATTCTTGCGGATTGTGAAATATCTTGCGGTTTGTGCATTTTAGGAAATCTTGCGGTTTATGCAATTCAAGTCTTGCGGTTTGTGCAAACTGAATCTTGCGGTTTGTGTTAATTCTTGTGGATTATGCATTTCTAGTTCTTGCGGATTGTGTATTCAAGTCTTGCGGTTTGTGTTTTCATCTATCTTGCATATTAGGATTCAAGACAAAAAGGATAAGTTGTTTAATGAATGAGAAAGGTTTACTTTTACTGATGGGGAATCGATTGAGTCTTAATATCATCGTTTTTCGAAGCTAATGAATGATTTCAAAAGAAACAAACACTTTCCAGAAAAGATTGCCATCAATCTCAAGTTTCTAACCAACTTACAACCAGAATGGAGACGACATGTAACCATTGTTCACCAAACAAAGGATTTACATGAAGTAGATTACACTCAGTTGTACGATTTCTTAAAATACAATCAGATACTGAGGGCAGAACGACTTGCAAGAACATATAATCCTTTGGCACTTATGGCAAGTTCTAACAATCCTTACAACCATCCAGTGTTTCACTAAGATCAACCATCACCGATTACCTACATGCAACAACCACAACCCAACAACAACTTCATCCCACAACTATCATTCAACACGTATTACATGCAACAACAAATGCCAAATCCCGAAGACATTACAGATCCCACAACTGCAATGAACATGGCACTTGTTCTAATGGCTAAAGCATTCAAACTAAACTACTCAACACCAACCAACAACAACCAAAGAATTTCATCAAACCCTCGTAATAGGCAGATTGCTCAGTCGGGTATGAATTTGGGTCAAGACAGACAGATGCATATGGTTGGAGGTAATGGGGGGAATCAGTTTAGACAGTATGCTGGGTAGAATATTGGAAATCTGAATGAGTATAATGCAGTACAAAATGTCAGGAACCCGGTTGTTCAGAATGCAGTTCAGAATCTGGGTGTTTAGAATGTTGGAAATCAGAATGGGCTTATTGTTGTTCTGGGAATTGCTAATCCGAATGCGAATCAGAATGGGAATGGTAATGTTGTAGCAGCACGGGCTGACGGTAATGGTAATGGGAATAACAGAAATCAGATACGGTGTTACAATTGTCGAGGATTGGGTCATCTTGCTAAGAACTGCACAGTCAGACCAAGAAAAAGGGATGCTGCTTATCTTCAGACACAATTGCTGATTGCTTAAAAGGAAGAGGCAGGAATCCAAATCCAAGCCGAGGAATTTGATTTCATGGCTGCTGCAGGTGATCTTGATGAGATTGAGGAAGTCAATGCAAACTGCATTTTGATGGCTAATTTGCAGCAAGCATCGACATCAGGTACTCATATTAACAAAGCTCTTGTCTATGATTCAGATGGATCAGCTAAGGTACACGAATATGACAAATGCTATAATAATGAGATATTTAATATGTTTACTCAAGAGGAGCAGTATACTGAGCTACTCGAGCCCATTCCTAAACCACACCAAGCACAACAGAATAATAGTAATGTTATCTCTGTGGCTTCTAGTGTGGAACAAAGTGGAGGAATAGTAGAACAACATCTTGCTGCTGTTGAGGAAACACGTGCTTATTTTGAATCATTGTATAATAATTTGGAAATTGAAGTTGAGAAAGTAAACACGGTTAATCGCAAAATGAATTAAACAAATGTTGATTTGACCACTGAGCTTGCTAGATATAAAAATCAAGAAAAGTGTTTTGAAATTAATCGGGAAAAATATGACAAACTTGAAAGGTGTTATCAAAAGTCTGTTTATCAAGAGTAATGTCTTACTAAAAAGATAAATGCACTTTACTTAAGTTCTGCTAAAATGATAACGACTTTGAATGAGGAAATTGCAAACTTAAATAACCATCTTTCAAAAGAAAATTCAACTGTTTCTTCTCTTCAAGAAGAAAAGAAAAAGTTGAAGTCTAATCTCAAAATACGCGAAGACGAGCTTCTTGATAAACAAATTCAACTTGAGAATAAGATAAAGGAATTAGATAGCATTTTGGTAAAAATGGGTCAATCGATTCAAACGATGCATATGCTTTCACCTAAGCCAGACTCGTTTTACCACTCTGAACAGAAAATGGCTTTAGGTTATCAGAATCCTTTTTATCTCAAGCAAGCTCAGTAGAAACAACAGAGTTTGTATAATGGCAGAGTTCTATTAGAAAAGCATGATCTTCCTGCTGTGTGTGATTAAGAGGAGACACTGCAACTTGCTCAAGAGAGTCGCTTAAAAATGAAACAATTGAACAAAGAAATAAAACCGGAAAATTATGCAAAGATAAATCAACTTTCAGGGGTTTTTGTTCCTCAAAAGGCCAAGTCACGTGAAGAGTTGCATTTTTCAAATATTTCAAAAACAGCCACTGTTTCAAAATCAATTTCAATACCAAATGAAGATTTTTCGGATGATACTTCTCTAAGTGTTGCACGAAAATTTCTAAATGAGGTAAAAAACGCCATTGTGACTCTTCAACGTGTTGTAAAACAAAAAATGACATTAGATATACACAATTGGTCGTCTTCTGCTCATCAAGAGCTGCTTAAGATTGTAAAAGATATAATTTACCCTATCGTTAACCAAGTTGATACCAAAGTTCAAAATTTTGAAATAGAATTTTTGAAGGAAGCAGCTAAATTTGTTTGAGAATTCAAATCTCTTGCAAACGAAGCTGATGCATCTCTTGCTAAGCACAAGGTTGTGGAATTTGAAATCGAGCACCTCTTTAGAGGAATTGTCAGTCAAGATATTATGTCAATTGTGCAAAATCATGCTGTTTTTGAAACATCCGATCTCCAGACTAAGCTTGATCGTACGAAAGAACGATTTCAAAACTGTAACATTAAAAAGGAGAATGAATATGCTAAACTTTGGAATGATTGGTACAAAAAATATGGAGAGTGCTAATATGACAAAATTTCGTACGATAAAGCTTATAAAGACATGCAACAAAAGATCGAACGGTTGCAAGCTCAGTTGGGAGATCAAAAGGATAAAAGCAAGGATACTCCATGTGTATCAGATACCCTTGATCCTTTGTCTCAGAAACTAGAGAATGAGAACGTGGAATTAGAGTTTTAGGTTTTGAATTATGTTAAAGAAAATGCTCATCTTAAGACCACATACAAGAACCTGTTTGACTCTATGTCTGTGACACAAACTCAAACCAAAACCATAATTGACTCTTTGCAAAACAAATTACATGACACTATTTATGAAAATGCTAAGCTAAGAGCCCAGTTATTTGATAAGGTTTCTTAACAAAAGGTACGAGTGCGAATACTAAGTTTGCAAATCAATCAACCTCTAGAACAAAACTTTATTCTGTGACTCCTTTTCTAAATTCTAAGGTCATTTCCAAGGTTGTTGAGATGAATAATTTGTCAAAACCTGTTACTTCAAACTCGGTACCTACCACCACTGAATCAAAAGATATGACAAATGATAAAGTGATTGCCCTTGGAATGTTTAGGATTAATTCATTTAAGACTTCTAGGGAAGATAAATTTGTGACTATCAACAAAGTTAAATCAAGCGTTAGGACAAATCCGATCTCTGTTTCACAACCTCATGTCATCACTAAGAAACATGTCAATTCTGACTCAAATGGTTTGTCTTCTACAAGAGTAGACAACACTGCTAAGACCAGAAGGCCACAGCCTAGGAGCAATACAAATAATGATAGGGTCCCTTATGCGTCTAAGAGTAGTTGCATCAAGAATAAAGAAGTTGAAGTAGAAGAACACGATAGGAATTTACTGCTTTCTAAGAATAAGAAACATATGTCATCTGAATGTAATAACGTTAATCTTGCTATTCAGAATGATAAATCTGAAGTTATATGTGTTATATGTAAGAAATGTTTAATTACTTCTAATCATGATGTCTGTGTGCTCAATTATGTGAATGGCATAAATTATCGTAATGTTAAACAAAGTGCAAATGTTTCAAATGTTGCAAATCAAAAGAAACATAAGCCAAAAGTCAGGAAATCTAAGAAGTTAGGGTCCAAAGAAAGACTTGCTTCACCAATGCCTAGTAAACCTAGATCTTGACTTAGGTGGTCACCAACTGGAAGAGTTTTTTACCTTAAAGGAAAAATAATCGCATCCAATGAATCTGAGTGCCAGTCTGACTGCTCAAATGGTGATAGTTCTAACCCTCAGGAACCTACAATCAAACGGTTTCCAAATTTTTTCTTGGCAGGTTATCCAAATTTGTTTATGGTGCGTCGACTCGGGTTGTTCCATGCATATGATCAAGAATCTAAACCTTCTCATCAATTTCGTTTGGAAGTTTTTAGGAAATGTCCGCTTTGGAAATGATCATGTTGCTACAATTCTGGGTTACGGTGATCTTCAATGAGGTAATATATTTATCACCAGGGTTTATTTCGTTGGGGGATTGGGGCACAACCTGGTCTCGGTTGGGCAGTTTGTGATTAAGATCTAGAGGTCGCTTTCAAAAGAAACACCTATTTTGTCAGAAATCTTAAAGGAGTTAATTTGTTAAAGGAAATCGCACAACAAAGCTTTACACTATCAATCTCCATGAAATGGCCTCTGCATCTCCAATTTGCCTCATGGCTCGTGCTACTTCTACCAAGTCATGGTTATGGCATCAACGTTTATCCCACCTCAATTTTGACACTATAAATAACCTTGCTATAAACGATCTCGTCACCGGTCTTCCAAAATTCAAATATCATAAAGAACATCTTTGTCCCTAATGTGAGCAAGGAAAAAGCAAAAAAGCTTCTCACCCACCCAAACCAGTTCCTAATTCTAAGCAGAGGTTACACCTTCTTCATATGGATTTGTGTGGTCCAATGAGATTCAAAAGCATAAATGGGAAGTGGTATATTCTGGTAATTGTTGATGACTATGCTCGTTACACTTGGGCATATTTTCTCATATCAAAAGATGAAGCACCATAAGAGATTACAATCTTTCTAAAGAAAATTACAGTTCTTATCCAAGCTTCAGTCATCATCGTAAGAACTGACAACGGCACAGAATTCAAAAATCAAGTGCTTCAAGAATACTTTAATAGTGTTGGCATCTCTCACCAAGTGTCTTCTGTCAGAACACCTAAACAAAATGGAGTCGTAGAATGAAGAAACCGGACGCTAGTGGAGGCTGCTAGAACCATGTTGATTTTCTCTCGTGCACCGTTATTCTTATGGGCAGAAGCAATTGCTACTGCGTGCTACACTCAAAACCGCTCCATCATTCACCATCGATTTAATAAAACACCATACGAGCTCATTAACGGTAGAAAACCGGATATCTCATTTCTACATGTATTCGGGGCTCTCTATTATCCCAAGAATGACCGTGAGGACATTGGGAAGCTTGATGCAAAGGCGATATTGGCTTCTTCATTGGTTATTCTGCTACTTCCTGTGCTTACAGAGTTTACAATCGACGGACAAAGAAAATCATAGAGACGATGAATGTGACATTTGGTGAACTTTCAGCAATGGATTTTGAACAAAGTAGTTCAAAACCTGGACTTCAAAGCATGACTTCTGGATAAATCAGTTCATGACTCGATCTTACTTATGCTCGGTTAATAATAACAACTCAACAACCAACTGAACGTGAATTGGACTTACTGTTCGAAGCTATGTCTGATGATTACATTGGTGGTCAACCATCAGCTGCATACAAGAGAACTGATTCGGTTGCTCCATCACCTCAATTCTCATACTCCAACGACCTCTACAACAACGCAGAAAGAAACTGCACCGACACTAACAAAATTCTCCTCTCAAAATACACATATTCCAACACTTCACGGATGTTGACGAGCTCGAACCATAACAACCAAACATGTTCCAGCAACATGAAGGAAAATCAAGCTACACTCCGCCTGAAATAGTTGATGATATGTTCCACATTGCTAGAATGCTCATGGAAAATAGTTTGTAATCATTGCTCCATATCCAAACGTGCTGTGGAGCATCATATTCACAATTGTGGATTCCATCACTCCATGCATACATTTTATCAACCATACCCTCATGAATATTTGTGTACTAAAGATCACCCTCTAGAACAAGTGATAGGAGAACCCTCACGACCATTTTTAACAAGGAATCAACTCCGAACAGATGGTTGAATGTGATGTTTGCATTAACTGTGAGCTCTATGGAACCAAGAAACGTCAAAGAGGCTATGACCGACCCTGCGTGGATTGATTCAATGCAAGAATAGCTTCTCCATTTCAAAAGGCTTGATGTATGGGTGTTAGTTCCTGCTCTAGATAACATAAAACCCCTTACTTTAAAATGGCTTTCACGAACAAGCATGATGAAGAGAACATGGTCATTAGAAACAAGACAGTTTGGACGTGATCAGTACCGCCAAGAGAAAGGAATAGATTTCGAAGAATCCTTCGCTCTGGTTGCTAGAATGGAAGCTATCAGGATATTTTTGGTATATGTTACACACAAATCGTTCATTGTGTTTCAAATAGACGTGAAAACTGCTTTCTTGCATGGTACGTTAAAAGAAGACGTGTACGTGTGTCAACCTGAAGGTTTCATCGATGTTGATCATCCAAGCCATGTCTACAAGCTAAATAAGACACTATATGGGTTAAAGCAAGCACCAAGGGCATGGTACGACGAATTGTCAAAGCTTCTCCTATAAAATCACTTCTTCAAGGCACTATTGATTCAACGTTGTTTATAAGATGCTTTAACGACGACATCTTAGTGGTACAGGTCTATGTAGATGATATTATCTTTGGTTCTACAAACCCTAGGTATACACAACTATTTGCTGACCTTATGAAAATCCGCTTCAAAATGTTGATGATGGGGGGAATGACGTTTTTCCTTGGTTTACAAGTTAACCAATCCCCCCGTGGCATCTTCATAAACCAGTCCAACTATGTGTTATAAATCCTTAAAAAATATGGAATGGAAACTTGTGATCCCGTTGGAACTCCAATGGATATCAAAGACAAGCTTAACCTTGACAAGAATGAGACTCTAGTCGATGCAACGAAATATCGAAGCATGATTGGTGCCCTTATGTATCTTACGTCAAGTATACCGGACATTGTACATACTACTTGTTTATGTGTTCGGTACCAGGCTAAGCCAATCGAGAAGCACCTCAAGGAGGTTAAAAGGATCTTTCGCTATCTCCGGGGAATCATTAATATTGGTCTCTGGTATACGAAGGATTCTGGTTTTTGAATTAACCGGATTTTCAGATGGTGATTATGCAAGATGTAAAGACACCTTCAAGAGTACTTCCGGTGGAACTCAATTCTTAGGCGAAAAGTTGGTGAGCTAGTCATCGAAAAAGCAAGATTGTATGGCGTTGTCAATCGCGGTAGCATAATATGTGTCTCTATCGGCTTGATGTGCCCAAGTCATTTGGATGCGGACACAGTTAACGGATTATGGCTTTCACTTCAACAAGATTCCTATCTATTGTGATTCAAAATCAGCCATACCCATATCCTGCAACCCGGTTCAACACTCAAGAACAATACACATCGTCGTCCGTTACCATTTCATAAAAGAGCACATGGAAAAGGGTACGATTGAACTGTATTTTGTCAAGACTGATTACCAATTGGCCGACCTCTTCACCAAATCCCTTCCATTGGATAAGTTTAACTATTTGGTTCGTCGCCTGGGTATGCGCAGTTTGTCTCCATGGGAGCTTGAACGTCTTGCAAAATCACAGTAATTTCTTTGTATATATTTTATCAGAAAAGCAAAATATAAAAATATAAAACCTATAAAAGCAAAATACAAAATCAAAAAATTCAAAAATACCAAAAATAATCTTCTCCGACATGTCTCTCGTAAATCGATAACATTTACACACCTAGAAATGTTGATTAATATTAACACGGGTGTATAAATGAAGTTCGAGTGAGAGTTTCAAATGTTTTCAAAACATGTCTCTTCATATTTTCTCTACGACTTCTAAGTAAATGTCAGCTTAGGACTCGGTCTTTAAAGAAAGGAAAATGTTCATTTATGCACATTATTCCTAAACAACGGGAAGTTCACATCTTCTCGGTCTTGAGCACAATCATATAAACATTCAAAGTTTTGAATGCTCAAGAGAAGCACTAAGGAAATGATAATTAATAAGATAAATCTAAAATCATTTTCCTGTTGAGCATAATTTTTCAAGATCTTTTCAAAAAGAAATATTAAAATCTTTCAAAATTGTGTGCTCAACAAACTCCCACTCTAAGTTTTCACTATAATCTATTATTGAGGGGGAGTATAAATTTTGATAATTAGTTCATTCGGCATGCTTTCCTGTTCTCCTATTGTATGGTTTAGTCTAAAAATGGATCAACGTATATTAACTTGTATTTTAATTCACTTGTTATGTCAAAAATTGTCGCCACATATGCAATTTTTGAGGGGGAGAATAGTGATTAAAATGTGATCAATACGGCTTAACAATGGATAAGATCTTGATTATAAGTGCATTCCCGACCTCGCATGTGTAAAACTCTTTCATAATATGATGAATATGTGTAGGGGGAATTTTTTGGAGATATAATAAACTCTCAATGTGTAATAAATGATTTCTCGAACACGTTGATTTCTTTTTCAATGGTTTTATGGCTACTATGGATATACCAAAGACTGACCAACTGTTGTTTCTTACGGTGTTATAAGGCAGTTAAGGTTAGGAATTTTGTTCCATGATCCAGACAGAACCGAAGGGATCTACCCTGGGACACTCCATTAGATAGAATAGAAGTCCTTAGGTATGATTGAAAAAAGGAGTAAAGTGATATTGGGAAGAATGTTATCCAATGCATGAGTTATCGGCGGAACAAACCCAACATGGTGATAATGAGGACGCATTAGAATACCATTAAAGGGGTTGAAAATGAAAAAGAAAAGTATGGATAAAAGGTGAATAAAAAGAATCCCTACACACAACCTTAGGCAGAAACCGAGTCAATGCATAATCTATCGGTAATCACAAAGATGATTCTGATATTGAAGACAAGTCATCATGGACCCAGTGATGTAAATCACAACCCATCCTAGCTACTCAAGCTTCTCTCAAAAGAAGTTTGTTTCATTTCTCACAGAGATCAACACGCTTCTATCGACTTTCTCATTCTGAGATCGTTGATATTGAAAAGGTGGCAGTCCGCTCCAGCCTCCGATCACCAAATAACAAAAGTGCACTTATAAAGTCTTGAGCTAACGAGATCTATCAAAAATATCACTAGGACACAAATTCCAATATACAAAATTTCATACATCATTATACAACATTTGGTATAAAAGAGTCCTACGCATTATCCTTGCGGTAATTGCCAGAACATTCAGAGTGATACTCGTTAGTATTCACAGTGATGAATGGAAATCCTACTAGAGTTAACATCAAACAGCTCTGCGATAGGTAGCTTGTGAGATTCTAAATGAATCAAGCTTGTGTCAACTGGATATCAATTTTGTTCCAGTATATGAATTGATGATTCAATCAGAAAGATAGTAACTATCTGATTCACTCTTACCGTGTTGTTTGCTTTGAGACGTTCTGGTAATGAGGTCAGTTCCAATATTGTAGAACAAGCAAGTTTAGGAGATCTAATGCAATTGCGTTAGAGGATCTAACACTTTGAGCTAGAAACCCTGTCAAGGAGGTTCTTCTAAATTGAACCTACCCGATCACAATGTACCAAAATATATTTTATACTGTAAAACGATCTCAAGAACAAAGGTTAATGTATCGAACTTATGACAAATGAATAGCCATTATTCAGTCTATATCTGTTGTTTATCTCTAACATCAATTTTCAAGTATAAAATATACAAATAAAAAAAAAAAAAAAAAAAAAAAAAAAAAGTGTCGCGTTACAACCTCATTCTAGCTGAGTCAAGATTCAAGACCTTATGCTCATAAACCATCGACATAGATAAATTCATGATGAAAGCTTAAGTACATGTTTCCAAGTCTTCTGTAAACTCTGATGTACAAGCACTTCCTCGAAAGAACATTATCGACAAGATTGCCTTACAATGACTATGTATATCTTTCATATGGATCAAGTGATATTTCATCCATCATGTGGCACAAGTAATCATGTCAAAGTCAAATGCTGAGGGAGATTGTTAGCAAGCTTTCAAGACAATGAGCATGAGGGAAGAGACACAAGAACGCAAGGTGGCATAAGATTTAAGGATAAAGATTTAAAGATCTCTGGAGTCGAGATCAAGTCAAGGCCAAAGACCAAGATATCAAGATTAAGTTTAAAGATATCAAGTCAAATATCAAGATCCAAGATGACAAGCATGCAAAAGGAACTTCAAAAGAATTCCCAAGAACACAAGGCTCTAAGATTCAAGACGTCACAAGCCGTGAAGCCATAAGTTCAATGACCACCCCTTAGGGGGAGATTGTTAGCCGTGTTTTTATGTAAAGTGATGGTCATTATATATTCCTGAGCCTTGTATAGGAAAACGTAATTTACGGGAATTCATTTAAGCTAATTGGGCCTAGGTGTCCGGCTAAAGCCCATTAGTTCGGTCCATTAAAGGCCCAAACGACCCAACAAGGAGTCCATACTCTTTGTAGTATAAATACAACCCTCCTAGCATGTTAGGAGGGTGTTGGTTCTCATTTTTCTAAGTGTATGAAAGCCTTCCATTTTCTTTTTACTCTTTCTCTCTCTAAGTTTATTCGATTTCTATGTGCTTTGGTGATGAAATGATTGCCTAACAAAATCTGATTTCAAATATATATTGAATAAAACATTTATTTTAATTACAAAAATATTTTGTCTAATTTAGTTTTGTAATAAAGTTTTGTTACATTTATAAAAATGTAAAGTTTATGACAAAAATTATTTCTGTGATCATCCAACGAGTTTAAAGTTTGTTTGTTCATACTTTTAGTGATTTACATCGGGTACAAACTTATATTTGTTGTCAAAGCAGACTTGAGACGTCGAGAGATGTTGTCGTATGAATGCATTGATGATATGTGATTACGGGTAACTTGAGCACTTTATGTTATGTGTTACGAGTTACATGTTTGTCATCACCAAAGCACAAAGAGAATGTATAGATTAAATATTGTAATATTTGCACTAACAACAACCAATAATGCACCTAACAAAATACCCAACAAAGCTATGAATTCATAATTAGAGTAATTTACTTGTCACATTAGGATTACATGCACATCGTTTTAACATAACATGCTTGTCATTGTCAGTGCAAATGATATAAACCGTCTTTCCCAACCTTTGGTCAACACCGTCCCTTTTTATTCCCGCTCATCCTTCCCTACTTTTCCATTATATGGAATCATTTTCATTCACATCCAGGTGCATATTATGTTTATTCTTATCTCATTTATTTTTTACATAGCTTAAACTTCAAATGTCTTTTGCTATGTGCCTTTCCCCTATATGATAATATTATTATTATTATCAATATATTATATTGCACGAAACTAACCCTTAATGTAGGTTAAGTCTTTGTAAGAAATTTGATCTGTGGATTTGCTAGCAACGAAGGTCAATAAATAAGGGAATGAAATTATCATAGTGGTGTAATGAGCTAGGGGGAGCTCAAGGTTATCAAAGTAGATAGCTTGAAGTTGTTTAAACAAGGATGATAGAAGTATAACTTCTATAGGGATGATGCAAGCTCGCCTTTTTGGGAAGAAGTAAGTTAAACAGATATTGAAGTGGAGACATCGGAGCATACACCGAGGGGGATCTTTTTCAATCATCAAACTCATTACATTTGCATTCGTTAACTCACTTAAATTGCATTCGTCAAAGGTGTTGCAAGCACACAACTTCACACCTTTTTGTTTTGACAAAAGGGGGAGAAGGAAGTGTATACGAGTAACATTTTAGTTTTACTATGTGTTACAGTTTTCATATTTGTCATCATCAAAAGCGAGGAGATTGTTAGTGCAAATATTACCATATTTAAACTAAACAATCTCTTAGGTTTCAATAACGAAAAACAAGTAACTTGTAATACATAACGTAAAATGCGCAAGTTTCTCGTGACCACAACTCATCAACGCATACATTCATCAACACCTCTCGACGTTATGTCTCTATTCCACTCATGCATGCTACAAATCAGGTACAAATATGTTTGTTATGTTGCATTATGATCAAACCATTTAACAAACTATTGAGAATGATTAAAATACTTTTTAGAGTCATTACGTATTTACAAGTGTAATCATTCTTATTCGAACATCACTTTACATTTCATACAAAGTATGAACATTTTTTACAAACTAGCCCAATGATCAAAACCCATTTTGTCATGCATACTAGAATAATCATTTGCATAAACCCATGTAAGTTTACTTACATCCTCCCTAAACAAAGGCTTTCACGTAATCCATTTTCTTAATCCTTAACTAGTTGAATTAGTGAATAAGACAAGATAGGATTTACCATAAATAAAAATAATATTTCCATATATTAAAAAAAATATTTCCATTTTAATTTTAAGAAAGATTTAGCTTCTAGAAGCTTGTACTGAATCTGATATTTAAGTACAATTAGAAGATTTTGAAAAGATTTTTGGTCAACCATAAAAGACAAACAAATAACGGCTAGTTTTTGGATGGATCCTTAAGGCTAAGGATCTGTGAGTCCCCAAAATTGAACCAACACACCCCTTTATAAATAGTGGTTTAGTGTTTTTAATTGGACTCACCCTTTTCTATTTTATTTCTAGTTTATATACACATTCTCATGTTTTTGAAACCCTACTAACCCTTGATCATAATGCTTCTAACTTTCATTTGTTGCAAGCATGTTTTCACATGATCATCCATCCAAGCAAGTTTAGAGATCTTGTCATCATCATCCACCACAAGCATACACATATGAAGATCCACCACTACAAGATTAGTGCCCTTGTCATCTTCATCCAATAAAGGCTTCTTGTTAAAAAAGTTCATTTAGATTAGGCATACGTATCTATTAGACACATATGTCTTGGATCATCATTATACAATATCATGTTTCATTCATTATACAACTAACTAGATGTTAGTCGGTTTATGTCTTTAGGGTATAAAACAAAAGGTTTGTTATGTTGGACCATAAAGCATAACGGGTTTGGTTGTACCCGAAGAAGGACTCGGTATTTAGCTTTGTACCAGAATGTAAGCGACTTTAAGTTGGTTCTACCTCGAACTAGAACTCGGTATTTAGCTTTGTACCAGAAAAAGTTTAATCAACGTTGTAAGGTTTTCTCCACCAAGAAGGGGGTTGTTGATCTAGTGAAGCAACTCTCAAGTTAGGTACTCGGGGAGTGAAGTATGGCGAAGAGGAGCTTTGTGACCGAACCTCTATAAATCACCGTGTCCGGTTTGTGCTTTCTTTTACTTATTGCTTTACATTTATATTTGTATTTATCTCTTTATATTTATAGTTGCATTGTGCTTATGTTTGTGCTATATATTGTGTTGTGGTGACATGCACTATTTTATGCACTCTACTATTTTTATTGTTGTAGAACTATTATAGACACTTTTTGTATTACGTCATACTTGATCGGTTGTTTAATACAAAAGATTTACCTTTTTAAACGGGAACGTATTCAAACCCCCCTCCCCCTTCTACGTTTTCTACATAATTAATTCGATTTTGCAAGAAGGGTTTTCAGCAACAACGGGTATATTGCACACGGCTTATGAGGCTTGTCGATAAAGTTGGCTAAGAAACAACTTGACAAGGTTTTAAGCAAGGTAAAAGAAGCATGGCTGGTTCTATAACTAGGTTTGACATCGAGAAATTCGATGTGAAGAATGACTTTGGGTTATGGCAAATAAATACGTGCGCTTTATTGGTACAAAAGGGACGATGCGGCAATAGACACATTTACAAAACGATATAAAAAGCAGTGTGAAAAGGCGCTTTGATGAAGAAGGAATACATTACTTGATTCAATGCTTGAGAGACCGGGTGTTATGGGAAGTTACCAAGGAAAAAACTACTGTAGAAATTTGGACGAAGTTAACTAGTCTGCATATAACTAAGTCCTTTGCAAACAGATTGTATTTAAAGAATAAGCTTTACACGTACTATATGAGCCTAGGTACAGAACTGAGTGGTCGTATAAACGAGTTTAATAAGTTAATACTTGATTTAGCGAATATTGATATTGAGATTGAGGATGAGTGTTAGCCTCAATTTATTGAGTCGAACAAGGAAGTTCGGTCACTCTACGATGGAGCTTCGATCTTTAATTAGTTAATGTTGTAATAGGAAAGTATCAGGAATCGGGCTCGATAGTTAATCTAATATTGTATATGTTTCGGGTTTAATCCCAAGCAAAACCCGAGCCCGGGTCCTAGTTAAATATCTCGCGCGTCACTTTTAAGTGTCGGGGTATATAAGGAACTTTTCCACTTAGAAAAGTAAGTTGTTCAAAATATCTAAAAATATCTTTTCCTTTTCTCTCTCAATTCTCTCTCTAGTTTCTCTCTCTAGAACAACTCTTTCTTTCTCATTTCTAGTTCCGATTTCGTGATCGATTGTATGAAGTGAAGTGTTAACGGGATCCTACAATTGGTATCAGAGCCTAAGTGGATTCGTGATTCATTTGTGTGGTTAAACAAGATCAAATTCGTGGGTCAAAAAGAAGTCAAAAGAAAAAAATCAGACCCGAATTTTTGTGCTTAGATGTGTGAATGTTTATGCTGTTAAGCAAGATCTAGGCATAAGGTAACTAATTGTGCAAGAGAAATCAAGTTAAAAGGTCAAAAAGGGTGATTTTAAGGCGATTTTTGGTGAAAAAAATCGTATTTTTCTAGGTTGCGTTTTGACAAACTGGAAAAGTTCTTGTTGCGTTTTGACTTTTTCTTGTTGCGTTTTGATTTCTTCTTGTTGCGTTTTGATTTTCTTCTTGTTGCGTTTTGATTTTTTTTAATATTTTCGGCGAGTTTTAGGTATTATTGGCAAGATCTTTTCTAAAAAAAGAAACTTGTTAATATATTTAAAACATTTACTGGAGGGAGCGAAGTGATCAAAACAATTTTACGGAGAAAATTTAGGTACTTCCGGCAAGATTGAAAGGTTTTCGGCAAGTTTGACTACTTGATTAACTAGTGTGACTTGCCCGATAGTGAAGCGAGTTGGGAAGCGGAAGACTTATTGTGGCAGTTTACGGACAAGATCAAGAGATATCACGAGGATGGCACGACGAGGACGCCGCGAGCTTAGGTGGGGGAGGATGTCACGCTCCGCCTGGTTTTACGAGGTTACCTGGGACTCTAGATTGTTCTACACTTGAATAGAAGACTTAGTGGAGTTCTATGGAAGGTGGGAGAAGGTCTTGGAAGCCATTGGAATATCATGGAAGCCCTAAGAAACCCTAGAAGCTTCCTCCCATGGAAGGTTGTAGAAGTTGGGCCTTCTTGGAGTTGTAAATATCAGCCCTAGTGTAGACCTAATTTTGTAGTATAAATAGAGTCATCCTCATTTGGGAAAATCATCCAACAATTCAATTGTATTCTCTCTTGCAATACAAAGTATTTCCCCATTTCACTTGTGTTCCTTTCTTTTAAGCTTTCTTAGTTGCCTAAATGGTAGAGTGTTCGAGCAAGGCTGCCTTAGTCAAGACTAAGTGTTGCACGAAAGACCCTTGTCGAGACAAGTCCGTGACAAGTGGTTTCAGAGCCACGTTGATTCGAGGCGATGGCGAATGAAACCGAGAAGAATGGTGCTAGTGGAAGTACGGTTGTTGACGAGAACCGGGGTCAAGATGATGCGCGTCAATACCCTAAGAAGAGAGGCATGTCCAAGGACGTTGTGGGAAGCTTGGATAAGAGAGTGGCGGGTGTTGAGACATCTATGGCGGAGTTGAAGACCCAAGTTGAGGGCTTGAAAAGTTTGGACTCTGACTTCACGAGTATGAGGGAGGACTTTTAAGCGACCCTCAATACTCTTATGCTATATATCTGGATGTCTCTTCTTTATAAATCCCATTAGTTAAACACAACTCATATTGCCAAAATAAATAAAACGTCAATAAAAGGTTTTATTATAACAAATTGTTATTAACAAGCAGAAATTACCCGCGCGTTGCAGCGGGGCGTTAATTTTATGCGCGCTGTTGCGGGCCTTTAATTTTTTTTTTTAATTTTGTGCGGGTTTATTGCTATACGGATTTTTTTTTTAATATAATTTTATAGGATTTGGGTAAATATATGTTATATATTTGGGCTTATGGTTTTTAGTGGCGTAAAATGACACCGTTTAATGCAACCTAAAGATGTACGTTTGTGACCCTGTCGATTATTTTAAAGTTATTAGGTATCGAATATGGTTCCGCATTTATTTTTTTTATCTGAATAACTCGATACTTTTGTAATATATATATTTTTTCCCCTATTTTGTGCCAACAAAGTTTTTAAAAAAAAAATTGGGCCGGCTCAAAGTCCTAGCCCAATAATTTGGGCCAAAGTGGGAGCCCAAAAAAAATGTTACTGTAGCAAATGGGTCAAACTTCGGTCAAACGTTTGCTCTATAGTATAGAGCAAGCAAGATTACCCGCGCGTTGCTGCGGGCGTTAATTTTTCGCGCGTTGTTGCGGGGCTTTTTTTTGTTTGGGTTTATTTTTTCGGTCTCATTTTTAATAGTTTTTTTTCTCATATTAAATGATAATCGCGCGTTACTGCGGCGCATTTTTTCTTTCTTATTGTATTTTGTGCGGATTTATTTTTTCGGTCTCATAACATTTTTTTTTTGACCCAGGGAGGGATTATAAACTTTTTTTTTTGGGCCGATGAAACGTAACCATGCGGAAAAATGGAAAAAAAAGTTGGGCTAGAGGTTGGACTAAACTTAAAAAAAAACTACTTGGGCCGGGCCAAAGTAGAGCCCAAAAAAAAAGTTGGGCTGGATGTTGGACTAAACTTAAAAAAATAAAAAAAAATATAACTTAATTATATGCACTATTATATATTTTTATTTACATTATATACACTATTATATATTTTTAATTATATGCAGATTAATGATGTTCAAGTTTTGGACAATGTTGTTTGGGTTGATCCTAATAAGGTAACCGTATCTGAGTATACGATATTTGTATCTAATTATATTATTGATGTATTTAAATATATAACGTTATATTTGTTTCAAATATTATGTTTGAATTTAAGGATGTTTATGGAAGTGAAGCTAAGACATATGTTGCTGTTGATTCTGTTGTTAGAAACAAGTTTAATGTTTCTGATGAAGATGTTGAGTTTTCTATAAAGAAGGTAACATTTTATGATTTTACTTTAGTTACAAAGTATATATTCTATTCTTGTATTTATATTTTTTTCTTAATTTTTTTAAATCTGTAGGTTGGATCTAATGATGTTGTGGAGTGGATAATGGCTGATGCCAAAAGGCACCCGAGGTAAAAGGATTCCCGCCAATCCATTTTTTTTTAATATATAGTCTTCAATATGGCTGATCAAGAGGGAAACAAAATACAGAAGTTGGAATACGATTGCAAGGTAAGATTTGTGTGTTCATGGCCCATTAAACCCACTTTGAATACTTCTCTAGTTAGCAAGTTTATTTAGGCTATTGGTTTAAAAACTAGCTTCATAACATCACTGAAATCGATTGGGGTGACACCCACAATAGACCGCACCGTAATCGAGTTAATAGGAAGTGTCAAACCCGGATTACTATCTGAACGTCAGATTTGTCATATATACGATATAAATCATTATTGAATCGACTTATTTTCGTTTTGAGGTATTCGCATAGCTATATTTTCATTCTTTTTAGAGTTAAGTACATTTTTGGTCCTTGTGGTTTGGTGCGAGTTCACTTTTGGTCCAAAATTCAAAAAAGGTTCACTTTTGGTCCAAAAACATAGTTTCTGTCCACTTTTAGTCCAATCCCGTGAATTTGCACTAAAATTTTTGAACTAAAAGTGAACCGAAACTATGTCTTTTGGACCAAAAGTGTAACGAAACTGTCTTTTGAACCAAAAGTGGACCGAAACTATGTGTTTTGGACCAAAACCAAACTTTTTTTTATTTTTGGACCAAAAGTGAGAAAATGCACCAAACCACAGGGACCAAAAATATACTTAACTCTTCTTTTTAATATAATTAACATATAAAGCTAGCCCATTCATCAGACCGGTCATGAAACTAGTTAAAATATATTGATATAGATATATTCTTCGTGAGCTACTGACCGGTTAATCAGACAACGTGTATCTTTTCTCATAAAAGAAGTCATAGTGGCTATATTTTAGGTTGTGTGAAACTGTAGCGTAACGTTAAACAGTAAGACATGATTAAATTTTGTTAGACAATAAATTTTTAAACCTAATAGAGCATTGCACAGAAGCCATTATATACCTATATTCGACTATTGCATACTAGTATACTACACAAAATGTACACTTTCGGTGCTGACTTGAACCCTAAACAGCTTATAGACGTTGTACATCGCCACATCGGGCACTACTAGGTGCGCCAAGGGCCAATTAGTGCATAAAACATTGTTTATCTCATTAAACCTCATGGCATAAAACATACTTTGAATGCTTGACAATGGTAATTTATGTTGTGAATATCATATCATTGTCTATAATTCTTATAGATCTATCCACGGTGAAAATAGCATGAGGCCATTATGAAGTGCTACTTATGGTAAACATTGAAAAGTTGGTGCCTAACTATCATTAATATATATTTTTAAAAGTAAATTTTATTTTTGGTTCTTGTGATTGGGCCATATTGCAAGTTTGGTCTCAATCTTTTTAAAAGTGCAGCCGTAATCCTCATTTTGAAGTTTAGCTTGCATGTTTGGTCATAACCAAATTTAAATGACTAAAATGCCCTTTGTCAGGGGCATTTTAGTGGAAGACAATTAAGAGCATTTTAATCATTTAACTTTGGTGAAGAACTAAATATGCATGCCAAACATCAAAATATAGACTATTGCCGCATTTTCGATAAGATTTAGAATAGACCTGCAATTTGAACAAACCATAGGGACCAAAAATACAATTTACTCTATTTAATATCATGTAACTTTCCTAGAATGGTGAGTAAGTCATACCAAACTAAGGAAAAATGTAAAGACTATGTCAATGTCAATGTCGTCTAAAAACTAGGAGAAATTTCTATTTGCAATACCAAAATATGTGTAATGAATTAATAGAACAGTAGAACACAAACAAACCTTGGTGTTCTTGCAAAATTCAAGATCACTCCAACAGCTTTCATCAACAACAACATCGGGGCTACGGCTTGGGTCCATATAAACCGCACCGATCGAAGATGTGAAGATCACACGCTTTACTTTAGCTTCAGCTGAAGCAACTATTACATTCCTTGTTCCAATAACAGCTGGCTCAACCATTTGTTCCTATAATTTGATTAAAAAAACACGGTTAGAGGGCGTTTTTAAAACGGAAAATGATTGACAGACCTAAACGTGTGACTAATTTTATGCCTAAATGCATGTGTCACTGGTTTATTTGGCATACTAATTAGGCATGTTGGTTATCTTGTATCACAAATAATAAGAAAATACATACAGGATCATCGGTGACAGGAGAAGCAGTATGGAAAACACCATCACAGCCAATTATAGCTTCACGTAAGCTCTCGAAATCGAGAAGATCAGCTTTGCATAGAGTTAACCTCTCTGTCGCGCCTTCTAGCTCCCTCAGATGGTTATTTTTGGCATCATCTATAAAAACCAATACAAAAATAAGTTGTTTTGAATAAACAACAGTTTCGAGTTACAGTACTTTTATTCCATAGTAAATAGTTACAGGGTTTTCTAACGGTTCCACGAAACGAAATAGACCTTTTCCAAGGAGCAATTTTAAACCCTCCATCGAGGGCGAATAAAATCCGCCGGCACCGGTGACACAAATGGTGGTTGGGATGGATACAGGAGACATGGTAGTTGTGTTGACTATGATGTATGAAAGTTGTAATGTATGAGAGGGTATATTGAAGTTTGAATAAAGGATCGGAGTATTTATAATTGGAGACTTCACCAACTCATGCGCTGCCTTGGCCTACCTTTTTTAGTGCCAATTGTCAAACTTATGTAATCCTTCCCTTTTAGTTTCAAACCATAGCACACGTGGAGTTAATTATACACGTTAGTCCCTCGTAGTTTTATGTCATATCTTTTAATTCGTCCCTATTTTCATTTTTTTTTGTAGGAATACGTCCTTGTCTCTCAAATATTGTAACACCGTTCATCCCTATCTCAAGCGAAGGGACGAATGATGTTACATAGTGACATGCCAAAAACATAAGATAGGGACGAAAGACGGTTGTTGACATTAGTTTCAAGATAGGGAGATTCATGCAAAAAAAAAAAAAAAAGGACCAGATTAAGGATTTGGCCTAAACCACAGAGACGAACAGTGTAATTTACTCAAGAATTATTTATTTTTCTACAATCTATTGTTACAAACATCTAAATCAAGATAAGAGTAAATTGCCTAAATCATCCTTTAACTTTAAAAAATTACAGGTTTTATTCGAAGCTTTTTCGAAACTGACCCTTTGAGAAACCGTCGAGACATATTTCGTCTATGCCTCAAAGATAAATGACCAAAATATCCTTTGTCTTTCTTTCTCTTTGAGGGTGTTTTAGTCATTTAACATTAGGGCAGAAACAAAATATGCCCCATATGTTTTTCACATGAATGTTATCTACAGTTTCAAAAAATTTGAGATGAAACATGCAATTTCTTCAAAGTTCATAGACGATTTATGCAATTTACTCTCAAGGTAATTATATTGTTTAAGCCATCAAAAATTCAAAAATTTAAATTGTTTAAGCCATCAAAAAACGGTATCGTTGAAGCATTTAGGAGTTGTTATTATCATTACACCTACAACTACGTTATCAAATGTTTTAATAGGAAACAATTGCTATTGCTTACAAATATTATTTTTCAATTCCGATAGTACAAGCATAATGAACATTTTCCAGATTATAAGAGCACAGGGAGTCGTGGTGCCAAACTCCAAAAGTGGTGCCACGTCAGCAAAATGGAGTTTGGCACCAGAAATGCCATGGCACCAGAATTCAGTGGGAGTGGTTTGGCACAGAAAGATTCTGGCGCCCATAGCTAATTTTTTTTAAAATAATAAATTAAATTAAAAATTTTATTCAATTAAAAACATATATTAAACATAACATAAAAGTTAAAAATTAATAATTATTAAACTTAACATTATTAAACATTTCATAAATTAAAACCACAAACTACTCATCATATTATTCCATAGATGTTCCACAAGGTCTTTTCGAAGTTCGTTGTGCGTTTTCCTATCGCGAAGTTCTTGTGTTCTTCACCTAACGGTGTATGTCACATCTTTCGACCCCGTAGAGATCTTAGTCTCTAACAATGTTCGGTGCTGGATTTCACGAACATATCTCTGAAGTTAACTTCAAATCCCTCGTCTTCCAATATTCATGTTATGTAAAATTATACAAACAATAATGATTCTCTTGACGGTGTTGATTTTGCATTGCACGCGCGGGTTGTCGTATAATACCCCAACGACCTTGTAGGACTCCGAATGCCCGTTCAATATCTTTTCTTGCAGCTTCTTGAACTCTCTTAAACTTCAAGGTTTTTTCATCCCTTGCAACAGAAAACGTTTGGGCAAAGTACGGACATGCTGGATAAATTACGTCGGCTAAATAGTTAACCTTTCCTATATGTATGCCCGTTTACAACAAACGGGACACTCTGGAGCTATTAGCCAATTTCTATCTCAAATAATGGGTAACCATATAACACATTTTTTATAATCATTATTCGCACAAGGAACCCCAAAATATGCCATGCAAATCCAACAATTTTGATGCACAGCTTCTAACATAAGCGTTGGGTAATTTATGGAGTACTCCTTTTGGAACTGCCATGTAAGGCCTTTGGGCAATTTTGTCTAATCCAATGTCATACAATCGATACTCCCGAGCATTCCCGGGAGTCCATGTTTTTCTTCGTGCAATTGATATGTTTTTTGAATATCAGTTGCAGTTGGCCTTCTTAAAAAATTATTACTCCCTCCGTCCCATATTAAGTGTCCATTTTTGACTTTTTGAATTCTTTTTTCATAAACTTTGACCGTAAATATTTTTCTTTATGTTAGATAATGCTTACTGAAAATTATACCAATGAAAAATACATTCGAAACTCTATCCATTAATATATTTTGCATTGAGTATCATATAACATAAGAAGAAATAATTAAGGTCAAAGTTGAAGAAAAAAGACTTTAAAAAGTCAAAAATGGACACTTAATATGGGACGGAGGGAGTATGATATAAAACGTGAATGCATTTAGTAAAGTGATCTAAGCATTCTCGTGAAGTACGTTCAGCAATTTGCAAATACTCATCAAATGCATCAGGTGCAGTGCCGTATGCCATTTGGCGTATGGCGGATGTGCACTTTAAAATAAGACCAATACTATTACGACCGATCGCATCGATCTGTACTCTAAAATACCTAAAGTACTCAGGCAGGGGTTGCACATTATAACTTAAGATATCGTTGAGTATTTTATTAAAAAGTGTAGAACTCATACGATACCTGCGCCTAAACTTTACTTTCAAGGATATTTGGTTCAACTTGTCGTCACCGCAAAATGTCGTCGATCTAGCCTTTGTTTCCGCACTCTTCTCGTTCACGAAATATATATGTCCTCCTCCTCTTTGGACCATCACTCGAACCCCCGGCTTCTTGCTCACACAAACCCACATAATGTTGATACGACTCATAATCCCGCATATATCGATTATAGTCGGGTTGAAAGAAAGCATCATAATGATCGTATGTGTCGGTCGGGTCGAAATCGTTGAGATTATTTTGATCCATATTTGAAAGAAAAAAGAGAAGTATTGAAGTAGAAGATGTATTGAAAGTGTGTGTGAAGTATGAAATAAAAATGGGGTATTTATAAGATTTTTAAAGGAGTAAAATTGTGATTTTGGGGGTATTTTTTTGAATATCCGCTCCCCCTAACGGATAGATTAAAAAAAAATAATAATAAAAAAAAATAAAAAAAATAAAAAATAAAAAATTGAGTTTGGCGTGGGCTGTTAGCCACGGCGCGAGAAGGCTTGGCGCGAGCCACGGAGTGGTGCGCCGTCGGCCTTTCTCGCGCCAAGGCTTGGCGCCAAGCTACCAGCCATCCGTTCCCTTTGCTCTAATGAGCTAAAAATTCACAAAAATAATACAATGACTCAAGTGAACAAAAATTATTTTTTTTTTGAACAGCAAATTTTATTGAAGAATCTAGCAAGGAGCTAGCATTACAAGATAATCAAATGAGGATGTTTCAACCAACTATCCCAACTAACAGCGGTTTTACCCCTAGCATTACACCAAGAAAAGGAACGCCTAACAATGTCAATAAAAAGAGTTTCAAATCTAGTAGAAGCAGCCTCGAATAAGAATCTGATTTCTCGTCCGCCCAGATATCCACCACATCGTGTAGGGGAAAATCTTCTAACGCGCTCCTCTTAGAATTTTGAACGCATCCGGATTTAGAGAACCATTGAAGCCAAGAAGCATATGAATCGAACGAGGCTCTACCTAAATTCCACCAAATGCAAATACCACGATTAATCTCCTGCGCCAATATACATTGAAAAAATAAGTGATCCACATCTTCAATCACGTTTCGACACACTGGGCAGGAACTAGGGGAAACCATTACACCTCTTTTCATCAAATTAGAACATGTGGGAAGCCGATCCAAAGAGACTTTCCAAGCGAATATGTTAACTTTGATTGGGACAACTTTGACCCACCGCGTCTCCGTATTCGAATTAGGAAGCAGAAACTCATCGATGAGAGATCGAGCATCTTTGACTCGAAAAGACCCTTCACCATTCAAATCCCAAACCCACCGATCCTCCGCATTGGATAAAACCACAGACTCGAGGTCACCAAGAATGTGAGAAAGCTGCGAAGACTCTATACCTCCTCTTACATTCCGTCTAAAAGAAGATTCAAAAGGCCCATGTAATTTTGTGGCCACCTTGCATTCTTTATCGTTTTCAAGAGCAAACAGCCGCGGATACTCCATACATAGACGAGAATTGCCAAGCCACATGTCTTTCCAGAATCTGGTGGACGTCCCGTTTCCAACACGTAATTTACAATGTGAAATAAAGTCCATACCTTGGTGTTTAAGAGTGTCCATTTCTCGAATGATGGATTTCCACAAAGATGGATAAGTAATGAACGATATCCTCCATACTCGGTCATGGATAAGCATGGATAATCGATACAAAAGAATTGTCACGAGAGATTTAACGCCATATCATTTGCTAAAAAGACCTCTAGTAAGGGCGTTAAAGCTTGGAGGGAAACTCCAAGACCTCCCTGCGATTTAGGAGCAAGGACCTTAGACCACTTAACCCAAGCAATCTTCCGCTCACCCTCACGAATACCGTTAAAGAAATTTCTGCGAATAGACTCCATGACACAGAGCACAGCCTTAGGAACCTTGTATATAGACATATTGTATATTGGCGTAGAGCCTAAGACTGATTTAATGAGCGTTAGTCGACCCCCTATAGAAAGGGTTTTGAGTTTCCAAGTAGAAAGTCTAGACTTTAACTTGTTAACTACGTCATCCCAAGACAAGTTCAAATACATGTTCCCCAACCGAAACTCCCAAATATTTAATCGGTTGTATGATGATCGTAGCACCAATTTGAGAAGCTGCCTCGGAGCAATGAAATCGGACAACCCTACGCCAAGAAGCTGGACACTATTCGAAAGGTTTTAAGGACAGGCTGAGATAAAGAAAACAAATGGAGCATATTCAAAATACAAGACAAGTTTGATGAGACCCTCCCCAATGAAAATGGCATCGTCCGCGGTTGTAGGGCTTGAAAACAAGTTGAGATAACGTAGTCGTCGAATCCAAGATTATTACCAACGAACATACCCGCATCGATAAGTTAGAGACCGATATTGATGAGATTCCATGACCAATATGACGAGGAAAGGAGCAAAGGGTCTCCTTGTTTCAAGCCACGAAAAAAAATTGGAACTCCTTCGTTAGGTCCTCCATTAACAAGAACCGATCGCCTTGCTTGACAGAAGACATCCTCGAATCCTTGCGACCACCTAGCCCCAAAACCAATCCACAAAAAAATATAAAAAAAAAAAAAAAAAAAAAAAAAAAAAAAAAAAAAAAACAAAAAAAAAAAAAAAAAAAAAAAAAAAAAAAAAACAAAAAAAAAAAAAAAAAAAAAAAAAAAAAAAAAACAAAAAAAAAAAAAAAAAAAAAAAAAAAAAAAACAAAAAAAAAAAAAAAAAAAAAAAAAAAAAAAAAAATAAAAAAAAAAAAAAAAAAAAAAAAAAAAAAAAAAAAAAAAAAAAAAAAAAAAAAAAAAAAAAAAAAAAAAAAAAAAAAAAAAAAAAAAAAAAAAAAAAAAAAAAAATAAATAAAAAACAAAAAAAAAAAAAAAAAACCCAAAAAAAAAAAAAAAAAAAAAAAAAAAAAAAAAAAAAAAAATAAAAAAAAAAAAAAAAAAAAAAAAAAAAAAAATTCCTCAAAAAAAAAAGCCGAAACGATTAAGAACAACCTCCAAATAATCCCATCTAAAGAGTATATGCTTTTGCGAAATCGACTTAAAAAAGACCAACGATTTTAGTTTCTGTGCGCAAGGCGGGCAAGAAGCTCAGTAATGATAAAAGGCCCATCCAATATTTGTCGATTAGGTAAGAAAGCCGTTTGTACTTCCGAAACCAAATCAGAATTACCAAAAGAAAGTCGATTAGCAAGACATCTTCGTGGCAGCGACATCATGGTTTTCTCTACTCATACAAGCGTCCAAAGAGTTTGTTATTGATGAACGTATCACTTGGGTAGACATTGAAGGAATACCTCTCAAATTATGGTCGGAAAGTACGTTTAATAGGATTGCGGCAAAATGGGGTAAGATGCTTTATTTGGAGAAATTAGATGAAGGGTGTTTGTATAGTAAGAGGTTGTGTATTCTTACTACTGGAAAATCAAACATACTCGAAACGTTCAAAATCATTCATAAAGGGAAGAGATTTTTGGTGAGAGCAAAAGAAACCATGGGATGGATTCCTGATTTTGATGAACAAGAGGAAGATAATAGCGAATCGGAAGACGAGCAATCCGTAGGTTTTATTAAGGAAGACTTTGATGGTAGTGATGTAGAGAAGGAAGGGGATAATAACGTTAGTATGGTTCCAGACTCGGTGAAGGAAGATGTGAATGTGCAAGCTGAAGAGAAAGGTAATGATTTTGATGTTAATAATTCTCTTGATCCTTTTGAGCTATATTCGCTATTGAATAAAAAGAGAAATGTGGAGGAGAAAATGGATAAGTCGAATGAAACAGTGAGTATTCCATTTCCTCCTGGATTTACTCCTTGTGACGAAACAGAAGTTGAGTGTGATAAGAAGTCTATGGGTAATAATGAAGGCAGCGGGTCTGACAACGAAAAAGGGGAATCAGTTTCTATTGGTTCAAGGAAAAGCAACAAGATAGAAATTAAAAGGACGGTAACTGTTATGGAGGAATTGATCAAGGTGGGAAAGACGATGGGTTACAATATGGAATGATGTATGAAAAATATTAAAGAAATAATTGAAATTCAAGGAGGAAAAGAGGGTTTTAAATGAATATGGTTTCTCTTAACGTTCAAGGCCTAAACCTTAAGGCCAAAAAAGATTGGGTTAAGGAGATTTGTGTTTCTCATAAGGTGAACTTTCTAACCTTACAGGAGACCAAGATGGAGGATATTTATTTGATTGATGTTAAATGTTATTGGGGTAACTATGCTTTTGAGTATGTGTATAGTCCGGCGGTTGGTAATTCGGGTGGCATTTTATGTGTGTGGGAGAAGTCGGCTTTTAAGAAAAACAATTCGACGATTTCCGATTATTTTGTTATGCTTAGCGGGTCTTGGTTATGTAGTGGTGTAAATCTTTTGATTATTTCGGTGTATGCTCCTCAAGAATATGCCGAAAAAAATGCTTTGGGATTATTTGGTTCATGTGATTACTAAATGGGACGGGGAGGTGATCGTTATGGGAGATTTTAATGAGGTTCGATTCAAGAATGAAAGATTTGGCTCGTTATTTCATGCTCATGGTGCGGATGCTTTTAATAGATTTATTTTGCAAGCAAATCTTCAAGAGATCCCCCTTGGAGGTTGTTCTTTCACTTGGTGTCATAGATCCGCTAAGAAGATGAGTAAGCTAGACCGGTTTCTTATGTCGGAAGGCTTGTTGGGTGTGAATCCTAACTTTTCGGCTTTAACGTTGGATAGGTACCTATCGGATCATAGACCTATTATGTTGCGTGATTCTTCCCATGATTATGGCCCTATCCCTTTTAGGATGTATCATTATTGGTTCGAGATAGACGGATTTGAAGAGATGATTTCGAAAGCTTGGTGTGAATGTCCAATCGTTGAGGTAAATCCTATGTTGTACTTGATGTATAAGATGAAATTTCTCAAAAAGTGTATTCGTGAGTGGAATGG
>BQNB010031548.1:0-53893 GCA_026074375.1 Tanacetum coccineum | reverse complement strand
TTCAACTTCAGTCAGTGCCATCATAGCAAAAGTCGTTGGTTCAGCATCAAATTCCTTGGTCCAGTCAATGTCTTCATTTTTGTGTGTTGCCACTAAGGCTTTTGAGTTTGAATCTTCAATAGCCACAGTCTTCTTTTCCTGATGACCATTTGCTCTGTTTTCTTGATACTTAGCAAACCGACACTCTCTAGCAAAATGACCCAACTTTTGACAATTAAAACATTCAATCTTTGATTTGTCAAAAGTGATCCCATTCTTTGGCTTGAGATCAATTGGTCTTCCTGTTTTCCTCATAAACTTCCTTATCCTTGCAGTAATCATAGCCACCTGCCGCCTAATGTCAATCTCTTCCATAGCATCTTCATCAATTTGTAGCAAGTCTTTATCATCATGAGTTGTTGGCATGGAGGCTTGTTGAGAAAAGAAAGAGCAAATGATTTCATCAGAGTGAGAAGCATAGTTAGGAGTAGTGGGAACCTTGCTTGAGGCAGCTTGTGTATATCCTTTTGGGATATTTGTTGGTTCAGCAGTACTTTGTTTCAAAGCACTGCTCTTGACTTCTGTGGACAGAAAGGCAATGTTTGGTGAACTTGAATTTGAGACACCCTTCAATTCATGTTCATACACTTTTAAATTGTTGTAGAGGTCATCAAAATCTAACTCATCCAATCCTGGTTGTCCTCGAATCATGGTAGCCACAACATGCCACACGGATGGTAGGCTTCTTAGAAACTTCAAATTTGCATCTTCAATGGACACGGTAGCATCATGTAATTCAAGCATGCTAAGAATATGCTGAAACCTTTCATATGCTGAATCTAGTTCTTCTCTAGATCCGATAGTGAATGTTTCAAATTGTTGTTTCAACAGATTCTTTTGCATCTTCTTTGATGCTTCGTTTCCTCCAAATCTTGCTTTTATGGCTTTCCATAAAGATCTTGCATCTACAGCATCATGAAAACTGAGAAGATGTCTATCAGGTATGGTTGAAAGAAGTATATTAAGGGCTTTCTAATTGTTTCTTATTGCGTTTTGCAGCAAGTGAAGGCTTTGGTGCAGACACTGAGGGAGATGCAGGAATCAGTTGTGGTTTGGTTTCCATTTGTGATTATGTCCCATGTAAGTGATCTGTAATAGCATATGTACTGTGCTCTCTCATGGGACCACTAGATCATTTCACCTTTATTGATAAGGGATTCTTAGTGCAGAATCGGCACGTGGTGGGAGGGATAGGTTCTGTTTCAGACATCTTTATGAGGTTTAGAAAGATTTCGACTTGATTAACAGTCTTTTAGAATCAGAGTCTCTTCACAACTCTGATCCCACTTGTAGGATCGGTTGTCTCCTAAATGAAAACACTGAAAAGTACTGTCAAATTATGCGGAATCTAGTTGGCAGAGTACTTGAGATGAAACACACAATAGTTTCTCAAACGATTTCTTTTATAAACCTTTTGAATCTGCCTAAATTGCAGATCCCTAATACAATACTAATAATTCTTAACTTGTGTTTTTTCTATATATTGTTCTATATCTAATACCTTCCTAGAGATCCTTTTATAACCTTAAGGATAACTCTAGTAGGTGTACAGTCCTTGTATATCATAAACTCTAATCAATACTAATCACTAAATAAACTGTTACAAGATAAATGCTAACATAACTGTTTAAATGATAATCCTTTAAGATTCCTTTATCCACAGGCAGTACTTCGATCTTTGACGGGCAGCACCTTGACCTTCTATTTAGCAGTACGTTGTTATGTGTTATATGTGTTTATATGTGTTTATGTGTGTTGTGTGGGATATGTGAGATTTGATAATCAATCCATTGAGCGTGATCGTCTCATTGGGATTGGATTTGTGTTGGATTTTGTCGAGTTCATTTCGTTCACTTTTAGTGACAAGGAAATGATTTTGGTGATTGAAGCGGTTTCGCGTTAATTGTGTAAGTAATTATACGTATATGTATTTTTGTGTTAGTAATATTAGGATAAGATTAGGTTCTAGTAGTTAGAATATGAAAGAAATGAAATTTCTATTTTTGGAAAGTTAGGGTTAATAAAAATAAAAAGTTATTTATTTTTAAAAGTCTAGTAAATTGCGTTTAAGCAAAAAGGTATGCGCAAGCAAGCTAAGGTTTTTATAAAAACTTAAGGTAATGTTAATAATTAAGTAATTAATAGATAAATAAAAAAAATAAAAAATATATAAATAAGGCCAATCGGCCGGTTTTTAGGATAAAAGAAAAAAAAGGAAAACAAATCTTACTCTAATTAAAATTGGTAAAAGATATCTATCCTAAACCTTTTTGTAAACCTTATAAATACCAAAAACCCTTCTCCCCCTTGTTTTTAATTGTCCCAGCCGAATTTTATCAAAGGAGGAAGAAGAAAAATATTTTTTTTCAAGTTTGGTGATTTTTGTGTTCAAGATTCGAAGATTTAAGGTATAAATTATAATCCTTTGAGTTAATTATCATTAAAAACATGTAATAATTATTATGATGGATAATTAGGGTTTCATAACATCTGTAATTAATGATATAATAAACATGTTATAATGATTAGGGTTTAATTAGGATCATATGGGTGTATTCGTTAGGGTTTAGATCGCGTTAGAACTTGATTTAGATTAGGGCAGAATTTAGGGCTGTGTTGTTCGGCTGTTATCTCGATGATGGTAATAGCTTTTGTCAAGTTTCCAGTGTCTATGATGTAGCTCAGAGAGTCTAGTTTCCATAACATCTGGCATCGAAAGTTTTAAGGTCGGGAAGTCATTCAATTGTTGGTTACGATAAAAGTTGTCAAAGCAGTAAATTCGGGTCAGATTTAGGTCAGATTACGAGGTGTAAAACCCCCACTTAAAATTTGAATTAGGATTAGTCAACCTACAGGAATTTAGTTCTATGTGTATATTAAAAATCCCCTAAAGGAGAGCTTCTTATTTGGAGTCTAAGTATGGTTTTTAGGTCCAAACTTTTTAGTGTGCGATCAGATCCGAAACTGAGTAGTTAAAAGTTTGATTTTATTTGGGGCACTTAAGTGGGGAAATAAATTAGTGGAAAAATCATGGAGATAGTAGACTCATGGTATTGAACCTGTGATTTTTGGTAAAATTTATAAAGCTCAGTAGGTATGGTTTAGAAAATGGTAAAGTGATGTCAAAATTCTGAGTTTTCGGGTAAATTGTAAGACTTTGGAAAAGTATGTAAACATGTTGGTTAAGGTTGGTCATGGTGTCATGGTGACCCATGAGGGTAATTAAACACCTTAGACATCCATCATATGATTGTTACATGGGCATAAGCTTTTGGCTTGGTCGCGTGTAACACGTGTTTGTTTTGATTGTTTAATTTCGTGCAAGGATTTGGAATTTGCTTAAGCATCAGGTGAGTTTCATAGCCCCTTTTTCTTATGTTTTCTTGGGGTGAAAATGATGCTATGAGTTTAAATGTTTTAGTTACTGTGATAATGTGTTTTAAATAAGGCATGGGCTATACGTGACTATTGTATGTTATGTGCTACTTGCTATTGTTGTGGATCGTGGGACACGTTCCGTTCCCTTGTTTGTTATGCTTGAGCATGACCGTCTCATTGCTGTGGATTGTTGATAGTGATCGTGATCGTCTCATTGTTATGGATCATGGGACACGTTCTGTTCCCTTGTTTGTGATGTTGAGCATGACCGTCTCAACATGGTTTGGTGTGGTTGCATGTTAGCTTGTATGATAGTTCGTTTAATATCCTGCTATGCTATGTTTTATTTATCACAGTAATTGGTTTTAAAGGATTGTTATGTGTGTCTTAAACCTATGACTCTCACCAACTTTATGTTGACGTTTAAGCATCATTTTCAGGTGAGCACCATAGGAATAAGACAGAGAGAAGTGGCTAGAAAGAGACCGTAGGATGTTATGGAATTTATTGCTTTATTGTCTTGAATTTTACCTTGTTTGGATTATGGATATTTGTTGCATGTCTTTGTATTGGCGAGAACTTACGTTCCATCAATAAAGACACCTTTTGGATTTTGGTTAGTTTTATGGGTATTGTTATGACACTTTGTGTCTATGCTTTACTTATTTATTTCATATAGAATTCTCTGTATAGACGCCATTGTGTTGTGATGATATCCTTTCTCGTTACGCCTCGCGTTTCCGCCTTGGCGGGGTGTGACAACGTGGATGAAAGCCGAATGTTGAGTATTTTCATGTGTTTGGCTCATTGTGTTATCCAACAAATGACCGAGATGATCTTGGAAAAATGAAACCAAAAGCAGACATTGGTGTTTTTATTGGTTATTCGGAAACATCAAGAGGGTTTCGAATCTATAACTAACGCACCAAAAAGATTATGGAAACCATTCATGTCAAGTTTGATGAGCTTACAGCTATGGCTTCTGAACATGATTGTTTAGAACCCGCACTTCAACGATTCAACAATAATACTTCATCAGCAGACACAATGAATACTTCATCCAAAGAAGATTTAGAAAATTTGTTCGGGCCAATGTTTAAAGAATATTTTGAGACAAGGTCTTTTGATACACCCATCAATTCCGCTGCACAACCGACTTAATTTCATGAAGACTCATCTTCCACATCTTCGATCATTGTTGAAGAACATGAGGCTCCTCCCATTGAAACTACATCTGACGAACAAACTTCTCCAATTTCGTTGACAAACGCTGATGAAGTCAATCAAGAAGATTCTGCTAATTTTAATGGCAACTTGGATTTTGTTCCATATAATGCTTCAAGTCATGAGGAAATTGAATCCTCTACAGCTGCTCTAGAACCATCAAATGTGCAGAATTTCCACCAAGTACAACCCTCAACTCACATTTAGACAAAAGATCATCCTCTAGATCAAGTTATTGGTGACCTATCCAAACCTGTAATGACACGTCAAAGGCTTCAAACAGATTCCGAGGTTTGCATGTATGCATTAACCGTCAGCACTATCGAACCAAAGAATATCAAAGAAGCTATGGCCGATCACAGTTGGATTGAGTCCATGCAAGATGAGTTGAATCAATTTGAGAGACTACAAGTTTGGGAACTCGTTCCATGACCAGAAGGAAAGAATATTATTGCTCTCAAATAGCTCTGGAAGAATAAGTGTGATGCTGAAAATATTGTGGTTCGAAACAAAACTTGTCTTGTGGCAAAAGGATACAGGCAGGAAGAAGGAATTGATTGTCATTTGCTCCTGTTGCTCGCCTTGAGGCCGTTCGGATGTTTATTGCTTATGCTGCTCATAAGAATATCACCATCTTCCAAATGGATGCCAAAACGGCTTTTCTCAATGGTTCATTGAAAGAGGAGGTTTATGTTAGCCAACGTGAAGGGTTTATTGATCCAGAATTCCCAGATCACGTCTACAGGTTGAAAAAAGCTCTGTACGGTCTTAAGCAAGCACCTCATGCATGGTATGACAAATTATCTTCTTTCCTAATTGAACATGGGTTCACTAAAGGTATTGTTGACCCAACTGTGTTCACACGACGTCACGGGGATGACATATTACTTGTTCAGGTATATGTTGATGACATTATTTTTGGATCGACAAATCCAGATTTTTCAAAAAGTTTTGTAAATGTAATGAAAAATAATTTTGAAATGTCAATGATGGGTGAACTAAAGTTCTTTCTTGGACTTCAAGTTCTTCAATCTCCCCGTGGCATATTTATAAGTCAGTCACAATATGCTATTGAGTTATTAAAGAAACATGGTCTAGATGAGTGAGGTATCAATGAGCACTCTATGCAATGATGAGACTGGATGCTGATTTACAAGGCACTCCTACCGATCAAACGACTTATCGTCGTATGATAGGAGGGCTAATGTACCTAACAGCCAACTGGCCAGACATTGCTTATGCTACTTTTGTATGTGCTCGCTATCAAACACGTCCTACGGTTAAACACCTCAAAGAGGTTAAACGGATCTTTCGATACCTAAGACAGTCCTACAACATGGGACTATGGTATCTGAAAGATTTGGATGAATAATTGCATATTCAGATGCGGACCATTGCAGAGATATAAAGATGACTGTTAAAAGGATTCAGGAGGATTGCAATTTCTAGGTGAAAAGCTTGTGAGCTGGAGTTCAAAGAAACAAGATTGTACTACGATGTCTACTGCTGAGGCTGAATATGTTTCCTTGTCTGCCTGCTGTGCACAAGTCATTTGGATGCGTACACAACTGCTAGACTATGGATACAAGTACAACCGGATTCTGATGTATTGTGATTCCAAGAGTGCCATTGCTATCTCATGCAATCCGGTTCAGCATTCAAAGACAAAGCACATAGACATTCGGTATCATTTTATTAAGGAACATGTTGAGAAGGGTACTGTGGAACTTTACTTTGTCGGCACAGAATACCAACTTGCGGATCTATTTACTAAAGCTCTTCCTAAAGAACGCTTTGAGTATTTGGTTCATCGCATTGGTATGAGATGTATGACTCCAACTCAGTTGGAATGTCTGACAAAGTTATCTTCTTGAAAAGATCATACATCGAAAACATGTAAATAAATTTTCCAAAAACAAAAGAAAAATTGCAAAACTTCAAAATCACAAAAATATTTGTCATATTTAAAAAAAACATAATTTAAAGATCACATGATCAGATTTATGACTCCTAATTTTTATAAAAAGCTTTCAGTTGAAATTTCGGGATAAAAAAACATATAATTTAAAGATCACATAATCTGAGGGGGAGTTCTTGCAAAATTTCATTCTTATACATCATTTCTGAAATTAAATGAAAACAATGATCTCTCAAATAAATTGACTTTGAAAAATGATATATTTTCGAGGGGGAGTTTTTAATTTAGAAATTTAAATTGGACTTTGAAAAACAAAAATCTTCATTTTTCGGACTAAGTGTTTAGCATGATTTCATTCCAAGGGGGAGTTTATGATAATATTGGTCAAATTTTGAAAAGTCATCATTACTCGAGGGGGAGTTTTTGAAAATTTCAAATCAAAATTCGAAAAATAAACGAGTTAAATCAAAAAAGGAAAACTACAGGGGCTGAAACTATCGTTCCTCAAACTTTGATATTCGGTTACTATATAAGGAGGAAAATGTTTATTTTAACTTTTTATTTTCACCGAATCCATTAACCGAGTTTGAGAAGAAAATCCAAGAAACGTTTTCTGAGTTCATTATAACGACTACAATCATTTTTCTTGCTCAAACGTAAGTGGATATCCATATGGAATCAGTTATAAGCTGTTTTGACTTATCGAGTTTAGACTCGATAAGGTTTGATGATTACCGAGTTTATGATTGATCGAATTTGTGATAAATGGTTAGGATCTAGGTCTATAATAATCAAAGATTAGATGGAAATATGTTAAAAGTAGTTTAGAAATGGTCCTACATAATAAATTCGATGCTAAAAATGAAACTCGAAAAGAATGGTGTTTATCGAGTTTGATGTTTATCGAGTTTGCTTTGACTATATTGTTTTTGAAGTTTAATAAAACTTAAATAGACCGAGTTTGGTTTTTTAATCAGTCAAAGGGATTTACTTTTATTCTCTATTTGTCAAATTCAGAAAAAAGTCAAAAATCAAACTCGGTAAAATCAATAAGTCAAAAAGTCAAAATTTGTAAAATGAGATTTGTGGATAAGTGAATGCTTATGATGATTAATTCTTGAATGTCTGAGGAACAAAACGACCAGTCTCTCATGGGTTTTTCAAAACATCAAATGATTGTGCAAAAGGAAACAAGTTTTAATGCATTCTAAGCTATGAGTAAAATAAGTCTATTTATAATTGTTTAAGTGGTCTAAGTCATGTCCGGTTTCGACCGTTTTTTGCAATAACAGAATGAGAAGTGAGTGACTTAGTGACCATTCAGTTATTGAATTAGATGCGTTTGTCTTCATTGTTTAGGATTCATGACAAAAAAGTAAAAGTGAAAAAGTTTTTATAACTTGAATCTGAAAAATCCAACTCTTAATTGTTAAGTGGTCTAAGTCATGTCCGGTTTCGACCGTTTTCTGCAATGAACAGAATGAGGAGCGAGTGACTTAGTGACCATTCAATTATGGATTTGTGATTGAATGATTCTATGTTATACAAAAAGTTTTTGTCACATGATTTCTGAAAAAGTTCTCAAAAATCTGTTAGTGTTAAAATGGTACTCTTTCATAAAAACGATTTTAAGAAGATGTATGATTTCTCTTTAAGTTTTCATAAAAGTGTCTTGATTAGAATCAAAAGAGAAATCTTCATCTTTATTGAAAGAGTATCATGTCACAAAGAATTTCTTGTGAGGATATTCAAAAACAGACAGAGAGAGCTAAATCCATACGCGAAAATGCAAATCAAAAGTGTGTTCGAAAAAGAATTGCCAGAACACACAAAAATGATAAATCAAAAGAAAATTTTGAATAAAGCGTATGACATGTGCTAGAAAAAGCAAGAACGAGCACATGAGAAACAAACTGATAAAAAATATGTTCAAAAACAATTGCCGGAACATATAAAACAGACAGAGTGGAAAAAGACAAAAATGTCAAATGGATTGTTTGTTACCTAACATCTTTATTTCATTCATTCAGTAATCATCATGGCACAACAACGACATGCAACTGATGTTCATCCAGACGAATTGTGTCCTCCAAACAAGAGATATGATCTAATGGATGCCAACAAGAAGGTTGATTTTGAACAAGTGCAATGTCTACCTAAAAGCAAAATTCTGATGAAAATTGTCAAGGATCATCAGTTACGATTCAGCATTGCAACTTCCTCATCAGTACCTTGGATCTATATGGCATAATTCTGGCATACGCTGAAGGAAGACAGATCAAAATATAGGCTCACATTTATGCTTGACAAGAAAATGCTTTCTCTTACACTGGATGACTTCAGAACAATCTTTCACCTACCACAAACAAATGACAACAATCATGACAGTTTCGTGCCACCACCATCATTTTTAGACATGGTTCCATTCTACAAAAATGAATTGGGATTTACAATAGAGCTGAAGACATCATCAAGCTTTAAGACAACTGGTCTTCTGCAGCCATGGCAAACGTTGTGCAAGATATTTTCCAAATGCTTGACAACACGCGTAACTAGATAGGATCAACCACCGTTGCAGATAATGAAAATGATGTATTGCTTTATCAATAACATTCATGTTGATTATGCGGAGCTACTGTGGGAAGGACTTTATTATTCTCTTCATCATCCAACATCTTCGATTCCTTATCCTAGATTTACTAAGATCATCATTAGTCATTACATGACTAATTTTCCTAAGATCTCAAGGCGTGCTAGAGACATATATCACAATATGAAAGATGATGATATAATGAAAAATATCTTTAATTCAGGAAGACACAAAGACAGAGTTGGAATGAAGATTCCAGACTGGATGATCTCAGACGAAATAAAGCACACAGAGCATTATCGGATGTATGCGAAGGTGTTTGGGATAGATGTTCCTCTGACTCAGTCACAGCCGACTGAGTCTACCCAAGGAATGCATAGGACACCTAGCGCCCCTAGGTCACCTAACCCTAAATTGGATGCAGGAGAGTCAAGTGCTCCAAAATGGTCAACTGTGATTCGTTTTTATATTCCTCAAAGGAGATCCACACGTCTTACTCCACCAGCTCCAGTGCTATTAGTTGATAAAGCAGATGAGATGGTTTTACAAGATACACTACAAGTAAGTCTTGCTGAGTACAAAAGTCAAGAAGAGCAAGAAGCTAGAGAAAATGTGGAACTGGTAAACAAGCACTTGGCATCCGAGGAAATTGAAAAGATGGTGGACGAACCAGAAAATGTTATTGATGATAGTCCAATCCCTAGGAATGATGATCAAAATATTCCCGACACTAGGTTAGAGCCTAGGAGTGATAAGGAAAGTCCGGAGGTGGAGATTACTAATGTTGTAATACCTGTGAATGTTAATGAAGAAGAAGAGGAAATAACTGATGAGGTGTATGAATTAAAGTGAAGGGAGAAAGGGAAGATTGCAGAGGAGTCTAGGAGTACACCATCCCCCACACCAATTAGATCTCCTAGGATTCATACTGATCTCATATCTTCGGATACTGAGAAACTCTAGGAATTGACGTAAACTGATACTACACCTACACCATCATCAAGTTCACTCAACACCAAGTTATCTACCACAAACCGACTTCTATTATTATTTAAAGCCAAACCTGTTCGTTTCAAACGTTACAAGAGTTTCTTTTAGGAGTTACAGGGACGTTATGGATATTTGTTTGAACATCTGAAAGCAAAGTTCTTGTCAAGGAAGTCATTTGATACTCTTGCTGATCATCTCCAGGAAGTAATGGTTGAATCTCTACCCACGATGGTAGATAAGCATATCAAGGAGCAAGTAGAAAAGCAATTTCCTGAGCAGGTTAAAATTTAAGTTCCAGTGTATGTTGCAAAAGGGCTGCTTTGGGAAAGACAACAGAATAAAGAATAGACTAATAAGATGATTGCTAAAGCCATGTTACAGGAGCGTGGGAGATTACAGGCTAAAATTTCATCACAGATTCAACAAGCAATTGATAATTACATTCCTTCTCTGGTTGATGAGTCCGTAAGAAATTATATGTCTGGACATATTCTCCATGTTCATCCAGTTCAACCACAAATAACATATGTTCCTGAACAACGATATCAACTGTATCTTTCAATGAAAAACAATCCTTAGTTGTAGCAACAGGACATAGCAATATGGCTGGCACTTCAGATGAAATTTGAGACACTTCAGGTACCTCAAACTACTTGTTGAACTTCTGCCATTCGCCCAAGAGATCAGGACGACCCTCATGATGATGCTCCTCCTGAGGGGGAGAATAGTGCAAAGCAGCAGAAGACATCTGAGTACGAAACATATGTGACTGGAGAGTCGTCTGGACATGTTAATAAAAGTGAACAAAGTCCATCATCTTCAGGTAATCAAGAGCAAGTTGATGATTATGATTTTTGGACTGAGTCGTATGCTTCAAATGATGATGAAATACCGAGGAAGCAAGTATCACAAGACATTATGGAAGAAGTGTCACTGACTATTAATGAGGCAGAGCTAAAGAAAATTGCTGATGAGATGTTGAGACAAAGATGTACTTCAGGAGATGAGCATCAATATCATATTGATCAGATGAAGAATTTCTTGAAAAGTTACATTGTTTGGGAAAGCATAAAGGAAATTCTTACATCTCCACATCCACGAAAGACCACACCTCTAGTTCAAAGTTGTCAGAGAGATCCTGAAGCTCCAACATTGTCTATGATAAATCAAGATCTTTTGTATTTGAAGAAAGAAAATTCAGGGCCTGAGAAGATAGTGTTGTCACTTCACAAGTTTTCTGCAATTATTTTCAATGATGTTGATATCGAAGAACAGACTTCCAGATGGGTGAATAAGTGTGTAAAGAAATTTAATCCTTATGCTCGGTATGGTGTTGAACATTGGAAGAATCCTCATGCAAAGATCTTCTACATAAAGAGGCAGAAAGAGCCTGGAAAACCAAAGGAAGTTGTTTATTCGAATTCAAAGATCATTCAAGTTATCAAGACGTACTAAGAACTAGGCCATGAACACAAGTTCATCACAAAGATAGTTGCAAGAAGAGCCAAGGAGTGCATAGTGATATGGGAGAGAGTGCATGATTTTCAACTTGGAATAGAAAGCTATCAACAGAAGGTTAATCTTACTGCACCAACAATATCTTTCCTAGGAATTGAAAAGCACAAAATGTTCTCCATCATCTATAAGCCCATGCATGGAATAATATACAAGAATAGAAAGAGAGAGAAAAAGGTGATGAGACATTCAGAGATCCATAAGTTTTGTGATGCAACACTAAATAAAGTATTAGAAGGTCTAAAGAGTTACAATAACGATGTTAAGTATGGCTATAAACAAAGAGATCTTACTGAAGATGAGGTTGAGTATTTGAAATTATTTGAAGAAGAAATTGAAGTGAGATTGAAGTATCGCAACCAAATGAGAAGATAGGAGATGTATGTGAATGGAAGACCACTTAGACCACGAAAGGAACGCCCAGAATAATCGTCCCTTAAGGGGAGATTGTTAGGTTCAAGAAAAGTGTCGATTATGTGGTTTTATTATAATTAGTCATTAGTCTTTATTTTGTTAAGAATAATGTAGCTTGTAATAAGGTTTATTATGCTAAAAGTAAGAAATAACATAATTACCAAAGTCTATGGACTAGAAGTGAAACATTAGAAAAATAAAGAAAGGGAAGCTTCCTTCCCTCTCTTATAAATACCCCTCTTAATCACCATTAGGGGGTTAAGCCTTGTAATAATCTTTTCCATTTTTCCCTCCATTTTATATCATTTGAAATTTAAATACTTGCCTTTCTCTACTATTCTCTCTAAGCTTTCATTGATGATCATGTATGATTCAAGATAAACAAGACCTAACAATAAGATACCTTTCTAACACGTCCAATCACCGAGAAAGGGCCTTCATAACTCCGTATTAATCCCTTATGAACCTTTCTCAGTGATTTGAATTGTTGAGGCAAGAGCTTCACCATCACTTGATCTCCGACCCGAACTCGACGTGTCTCCTCTTTTCATCTGCCCACTTCTTCATCTTCTTAGTCACCTTGTCTAACGATACCCGAGCCAAATTCGCTTGTTCATGCCACTCCTTCATGGTTTTATAAGCGGTCGGGCTACTCTCCTCATATGATGCGGCTAAGGCATTGGGAGTCAATGGTTGGCGCCCCATGACCAACTCAAAAGGACTCTTCCCCGTGGATTCGCTTCGTTGTATGTTGTAAGAGAATTGAGCAACATCAAGGAGTTTAGCCCAATCATGTTGGTTGGCACTCACATAGTGCCGAAGATAGAGCTCCAATAGCGCATTCACCCTCTCCATTTACTCGTCCGTTTGGGGATAAAAACTCATGGAGAAGTTCAAATCCGTCCCCATGATCTTGAACAACTCCGTCCAAAAGTGCCCCGTGAATCTCGGATCCCGATCACTAACAATCATATGTGGAACTCCCTAATACTTTACCACATTCTTGAAGAAGAGCTTGGCCGTATCATCTGCTGTAACATCGGGTGGTGCAGCTATAAAAGTCCCATACTTCGAGAATCGATCCACCACCACTATAATACTTCCACCCCCTTCCGACTTCGGCAAGCATGTGATAAAGTCCATGGAAACGCTATCCCATAGTCCCTTGGGCGTCGGTAAATGCTCTAGCAATCCTCCAGACTTCTTTTGATCTATCTTGTATTTTTGGCAAATAAGGCACGTCCGCACGAATGTCTCAACATCGTCCCCCATCCTTAGCCAATAATAAGTGCCTTCGACCAATGCCAACGTCCTCGTAATCCCCGGATAACCAGCCCACTTTGAATCATGACACTCTTTCAAGATTGCCCGCCTAAGGTAGCCCTACTTAGGCACGTAAAGCCGATCTCCTTTGGTGAATAACATGTCTCCCTTTAGCCAAAATCTCCGGGTCCTCCCGTCTTTTGACAAAGCTATGAGCTTCTTGGCCAAAGGATCATGTTCCAACCCTTCCTTTATTCGGTCTTAGAGGATGAATTGGGCTTGGGTAATGGCCGCAAACTCCGCCTTGCGACTCAATGCGTCGACTACCACATTCGCCTTCCCCGAATTGTATTCTAATTAGTAGTCGAACTCGGCTAGGAAGTCTTGCCAACGAGCTTGCTTGGGACTTAACTTCTTTTGGGTTTAAAAATAACTCGTGGCAATGTTATCCGTCTTGATCACGAATCTCGAACTTAACAAATAATGTCTCCAAATCCTCAAGCAATGGACGACCGCTGTCATCTCTTTTTCTTGCACTGTGTACTTCCTTTCCGTCTCATTTAACTTTCGGCTCTCGAATGTGATCGGGTGTCTGTCTTGCATTAGAACTCCTCCAATAGCAAAGTCCGATGCATCCGTGTGTAACTCGAAAGACATGGTCACATCCGGTAGTCTCAACACCGGTTCTACCATAACCGCCTTCTTCAAACTCTCGAACGCCGCTTGGCACTCTTCGTCCCATATCCAAGCTTTATTCTTCTTCAATAGGTCCGTCAAATAGGATGATATGGCCGAGTATCCCATGATGAACCTTCGGTAATAGTTCACCAAACCAAGAAAAGATCTCAACTTCATAACCTTGGTTGGTGGTTCCCAATCTTGGATGGCCTTTATCTTTGCACCGTCCATCATCAATCCTCCATCCTTGATCTTGTGTCCCAAGAACTCGACTTCATCTTGGGCGAAATAACACTTTTTCAACTTCACATAAAGTTCATTGTCTCGTAACACCTGGAACACCTGTTTTAAATGCAAGACATGCTCCTCCAAGGTATGACTATAAACAACAATGTTGTCTAAGTATACCACCACAAATTTGTCAAGGAACGGGTGAAGCAACTTATTCATGAGGGTGCAAAATGTCACGGGAGCATTGGTCAAGCCAAATGGCATGACTAAGAACTCGTAAGAGCCACACCGAGTGACACACGTCGGCTTGGCCTCGTCTCCTTCCGCTATCCGTACTTGGCAGTACCCCAATCTCAAATCCAACTTGGTGAAGTATATCGCCTTTCCAAGTTGATCAAACAAATCTGCAATGAGAGGAATAGGGTATTTGTTCTTGATTGTCACCTTGTTAAGTGCCCGGTAGTCTATACACATCCGTAAGGACCCGTCCTTCTTCCTTTAAAATAGCACCGGCGCACCATATGGGTCTTTCGAGGGTCGAATATAGCCCGCATCCATTAGGTCCTTGAGTTGGTTGCGTAACTCTTCCAACTCGGGTGATGGCATTCGGTAAGGGGCTTTGGCGTAGGGTTTGGAACCCGTCTCCAACTCGATGGTATGATCCACCTCCCTCCTAGGTGGTAGCTTCTTGGGCAACTCCTTGGGCATCACATCCTTGAACTCATCAAGTACCCGCTCGATCACCTTTGGTACCTCCACTTTGCTTGAACCCTCATCCGTCTCTAGCCTTGTTACCGCTAAATAGCAAGGCTCGCTCTTGTTGAATCCTTTCTTGAATTGCATGGCCGAAAAGGTCTTCGCTCCACTTTTAGCATCCCGCTCCGTACTCACCATGCAAGTCTTTCCACCGTCTAGGATACATAAGGAATTAGCAAACAGCGTAGGGAAAGCTCATACCTTATCGAGAAATTCCAACCCTAGAACTACTTTAAAATCATCCATCGGGACAACCGAAAAATCAATCGTCCCCTCCCATTCTCCTATCTTCGCCAGAACGTCCTTAGCCACTCCATGAATGGCCTTGGCTGGAGAATTTATCGCCTTAATGGTTCTACTTCCTTTCGCAACGTTAATCCCTAGCCGTTTGGCTTCATCATCCGCCACAAAGTTATGAGTCGCACCGGAATCAACAAGAGCACGAACCTTGACACCGTTGATGGTTGCTTCCACATATTGTAGGCCTTTTCCTACAACCTTCGGCACCTCCGTCTTCGCCTTGATTGCATTCAAGATCCTTATCGAACCCATGCTCCCGCCCTCATTCGTCTCTTCGTCTTCATGAGCCGACTTTCCGTTGAGGCTCGTTTTCTTCGGGCAATCACGAGCTCTATGAGGTCCATCACATATGAAGAATCAACCACTCTTGTAGCTCATCTTCAAGTTTTTATCCTTTCCGGTGGGAGGTTTTCGTGTAGCATCGACCTTTGGTTGGGCATTCTTTTCTCCCCCACCTTTCTCTTGGTTCACCTTCTTATCTTTCGGCTTGGACGAGTCCCTCCTCGTACTAAAGTCAATCAAAGCCGCGACATGAGCAATAGCCGTAGAGAGATCTTGAACTCTACGTCGTTCTAACTCCGTCTTAGCCCATCCTTGTAAACCATCAAGAAAGTAAAAGAGAGAGTCTTGGTCGAAAAGTTTTGGAATCTCCAAGACAAGTGTGGTGAATTCCTTGACATACTCTCGTATCGTCCCAGATTGCTTAAGTTTACGAAGCCGACTCTTTGCCTCATTCATAGCATTCTCCGGATAGAATTGATTCTTGAAATCCGCCACAAATTCAGTCCAAGTATCGATAGTGGCCGTACCTCGATTGATATCTCCATACCGACGTCTCCACCATAACGCTGCAGTATCCTTCAAGTATCGGGTTTCCATCTTGATCTTGGAAGCATGATCCACCACGTTGACACCTTCTAAGTATTGTTCCATTTCCCATAAGAAATCATCAACCGCCCTAGCTTCCCGCTTTCCCACGAACGGTGATGGTTTAGGAACATCAATCTTCAGACCATGATTAGTGTTGCCGCCACCACTAGCCAATGACCGCTTGCACAACGCCACATCCGCTTGCAAGTTTTCAACGAGTTGATGAAGTGTGGAGACCTCTTCTCCAAACTCCTCTCGTATCTTCGTGATCTTGCCCATGAACGAATCTCTTAAGTCATGGAGCTCACGCTTTAAGTCGCCATTAAGAGTATCGAGGGCTTCTCGAAAGTCCTCTCTCATACTCGCGAAGTCGGAGTCCAAACCTTCCAAGCCCTCAACTTGGGTCTTCAAATCTGACATGGATGTCTCAACACCAGCCACTCTCTGATCCAAACTTGCCACAACGTCCTTAGACGTACCTCTCTTCTTAGGGTTTTGAAGCAGATCGTCCCGACCCCTGTTCTCATCAATAACCGTACTTCTACTAGCAGTGTTCTTCTCGGTTTTAATCGCCATTGCCTCGAATCGACCTTGCTCTGATACCATTTGTCACGGACTTTTCTCGACAAGGGTCTTCCGTGCGACACTTAGTCTCAACTAAGTCAGCCTTGCTCAAACACTCAACGATCTAGGCAACTAAGAAAGCTTTAAAGAAAGGAACACAAGTGAAAGAGGAAATGCTTTGTATTGCGAACGAGAACTTTACAAGAGAGAATATAAGTGAAGAATGAGATGATTTCCCCAAATGAGGATGACTCTATTTATACTACACAAACTTGGGCTACAAATGGGCTTTACTACAAGAGCCCGTATTCTACAATCTTCTACAAGAAGCTTCTAGATCTTCCAAGAACTTCCAAGGGATTCCAAGAGCTTCCAAGACCTTCTTTCATCTTCCATAGAATATCCGGAATCCCGAGTAACCTCGTAAATTAGGCGGGACGTGACATATAAGTGTCAAAGGATGCAGTGTAGCTCCTAGTCAAATCAAAATAACAAGTTTCAATTGAAGAAAGTAAGGTTTTCTGTAACCTTAACCCATGATAGGATTAGAATCCTCTCAAGTTGAGTCAAACATGATACATCATGTTCACCAATCACAAATTAGTTAAATGTTTACAACTTTTTCTTTTAATGAAAATCAAGGGCCCACTTATTTATTTCCCCTCACAAAAAACATAACATGATCAATCATGTTTGACCACAACTTGAGAGAATATTTTTCCCCCATGATATAATAAAATGGGGAAAGAAATGATTAGAAATTATAAAAATTAGACATACAAAGCTTTTTTATTGAAGAAAATAACATAAAATTAAATGACATGATATATATTTTGTGTTTTTAAATTGGAAAAAAATGAAACAAAACTAACAAATTGACCTTTATACCATTTACTTGTAAAGTCTACATAAGTTAGTAATGACGTATTAATTACTTATAAATTCATCTAGCTTGTCATAATTTTTAGTTGTGTTCAGAGTTTCTTTACCTATTTTATAGGTAAACTTTTAAATGGGTTTTGCTAAACCCTGCCTACCGGACAGAGCTTAAGGTGTATTTAATACATACAAATTTTTCTAATTAACCAGAAAATGCATTAAATACACATTCAAATATAATAATTTATAAGTTCATTCAATGCATTTTCTTGTTAATTATGAAAGTTTGTGTGTATTAACTACACCTTAAGCTCTGCCCGATAGGCAGAGTTTAACAAAACCCCTTTTTTTTAAATTGTTTTTTGTTTGCATTTTGCTCATTTAAAATAATTATTTTACCTTTATATTTTGTAACTATTCTGTTGACAACAAAATGGTAAAATGATCTTTTTACATGAACAAGACTACACACAACTAGAAAAAGTGACAAGCTAAATAAATTTCTAGGTAATTATCCGTTATAGATATGACTATGATATCTTTTCAAATCATCCACTTAGGGATGGCATAAATTCACGATTCAGACGAGGAAGTCCGAAACCCAAAATAATTGGAGTGAGACATGCTTATCGAGTTACAGAGTGGGTTTGAGGCTTAAACGAGGATTTTAATCGGGTTTGACCCGCCCCTGCCCGACTAATATATACAGATATGCAAATATATATGGACTTGGAGAGAACTATGGCCGCTCTGCCCCAAACGCGCCCCATTGCCAAACATACAAATAAGCCATGATTTATAAGCTTACGAAAATATGGGATTATTACAGAAGCTTGTAACCCAGTAAATAAGCTAAAACCTTAATTAGTTATTTCAAACATAAATTGGTGAACTAATTCCTAGAGTGCATAGAATGTGTTTGATGAATTGACTAAAAGAAACTTGTACACTTGACAATATTTTAAACATAACACATTTCGAAAGCGTAAGTGAACCAATAAGTTTCAACACAATTGATGAGCTGTTCACATTCGGCATTGCATACGTAAAATACACCAGTGGCGATACGAAGAGGAACGGGTTCGTGATATGTGTAGAAGTAAGTATATCTCTACAGCTCTACTGCAGTATTATTAATGATAATTTACATAAATGTTGTTAACGAACTCTTATTTGTATTGTTCCAAAATAATGTATAATTCTCTTTATGCAGAGAGTTATGTAGAAACAAAACTCGTGAATCTTTACAACGTGCTATTCTAGTGCAACAACGAATTAAAGATGCTTATCTTCGTCCTCATGGCTAAAAGGTAATGGCACTGACTTGACAGCTCGAAACTTTCCAACATTGTTCAGATGCTCATTCTCCAACCTGAATTTTTTACTACAATGTTAGATTCGTTTAAACAAAATTGTGTTTTATGTATTCAGAATTAGGGATGAGCTTCAAACCTGAAGAAATTCCATATGCCACGCCTAATGATCTCCAAACTCGCAACTATTGCAATTAGTGCATTTCTATGTAGGAAAGAGGCGTCATGGAAATCCAGTACAGTTTGCATCCAGGCAAGTCTCAGTATCACATTTAAGACCTGTAAATTAACCAACGACAATTAAGACCTGACAGTTTCTGAAAAGAATATAGGGGGTATCATATTATATGCAATGGGGTTATCGGTTAAGATCAGTTATTACCATTGCTATGAAATAGATAGATCGGTTAGGCAAAATGAGCTTATCACGTAACCACGGATTCTCAGAATTCTTACATAGCAGACCCCAATCGTTTACTATATCCCAATATGTAGTAAATATTGTTGCAAATCCCGAGGTAGATGCGGCGATGATTTTTAAAGTCACCCCTGGCCTTTGAACATAAATTGTCCTTGCAACGACAGCAACAATGGTGGAGAAGTATTTTAGTGCATTCAGAGCTTGTGTTGAATCATGTCCTTCTAATAACCGTCGTAGGCACTATACAGCCATAGAGACAATACTTAAGAATAGTTATTAAAAATACAAGTTGACAACAAATCGTAATGTATGTACCTGTAGGACTCGAATCCAATATGGGATAACAGCAATAATAATAGTAATAGTTTTATAAATATCGCTGTCATTACAAGTTTGTGCATCCCTCTTTTTGAAATCGCCCCAACCATAGTAGCATACATAAAACTGCAAACTCCTCAATAACTGAACCTGTAAACGTAAAAAGAAAGAAAAAAATGATGTTTGGTTCATTGATGAAGTATGATTAATATTTTGCAGCTGTCTGTGAACCTTACCTGACTAGTAAATTGATCAGCCAAAAAGAAATCAGGTAAAGTGACTGTATAAAAAGGAGCACAAATGCAGTGCCATAAACAGACCAAGAGGAAGTAACGGTTTGCGCGATAGAAGATGTTAAACGGACAAAATGTTATCAAAAGCACAAGCTGCAAGACGAAGTTTACAATTAACTTAGAAACATAAATACATAAAAACTTTTAAGATACAAGGCCAATAGAGGAAGTTCTTACAATGACCAAGCCTAGGGGGACTAATTCAGTTAAAGCTTTGTAACTTTGAGTATTCGGATCCATTTGCATTTCAAGGTTTGAAAATATCCCTGCAAGAGTGAGTACAGATAGCCCAGAACCAACTAATAGGACTTCATTAAAACCCAATTCTGTACCCGCTTTGAATCCAAATATAAAGGAGTAATTGACTCGATACCGCGTCCAATAATATACATTTCCAGCATACATCAACAGATGCAACACTAGAAATCCAAACAAACTGTATAGTGGAAATATGGTATTCATGTACTGATTTCGACCTTCGCTATTAAGAATATCTCTAAGATGTATAACTGAAATAATTGCCACCACAAGTGCTAACGAGCATCCAAAGAAGCAACCTGCACGAGAAAATGCATTTGTGAGCTATACTACACAAGTCAATATAGGTTTATATTATCACGGTATGCTCAAAACTTACCCACGAAAAAAGTTATCCGATGTCTCTCTCTTTTAGCTTTAGGCCTTAATATGTTCATTGCCTGATGACGATTCCCATTACAGAAATGCTTTACAAATGCTGCTTCTACCCTATCTAAGAGCTTAGCAACCTGAATCAATTCTTGATTAAATATTGAACCCGCCATGATATTTTAATAAAAATCAAACACGATTACTTATAATATAGTAATATACCTCATCAGATTGGCCCAAGTAAGATTGTTCAACCATTTGTAAGTACGCATCTGATGCATTTCTTGATGTGATCTGCACGAGCAACTCAGGTCAGCAGTTGTAACGCTGTAGGACGACACATATGAGGAAAAAAGACGAACCCTAACCTTATCATACTTCTTCATTATCTTAGAGAATGCCAATTGATTCAGGAAGCTGGAATTGAAACGCAAGATACAGGTCAGTCAAAAGTTTATTTCTTAAGAAAAAAGTCGCCGGTTTATTAGTCCTTACGCATAGTTCTTTAGAAACCGAAGCTTCTCATGGAACTCAACGAAAGCCTGCTTCAACTTTCCTTGTGCATCTTTGAGTTCATTTTTATTGTAACGAAAATCCGATTTCAAAATATGGAAAACACTTTTCATGGTGGATATTGGTGTTTCGGTCGTGGCATTGATCTTTACTTGATTCAAAACTTCTAAAGAAGCCATATTGTATCCCTTTCCATCACCCGATCTCTTCTCTTGTTTTTCTTCACTCGTCTCAGATTCTTTAATCGTTTCCAATGGATACGAACCTAAAATGCATCACAAATCATTTAATACATTCTTTAATAATACAACTATAGATAGATGTCTTTTTTTTATCTACAAACTAGATACCTGTGTTTGTTTGATTAATGAAGGGCGAAACAGCATAAGGATCATTGACTTTAATCCGAAGAGCAATGAGAGCATCCATTTGTATATTCAACTCTTCAGCCTGTTTCACAACTTCCTCAACTTTCTCTCTATAAAAACTATTAACTTTATTAAACTCGTGATCAAGTCTATTAAAGAAAATAAGTTCGAATTCGCCACCATCCTCAGAAGACCGAAGAAAAATAGTCTGATAACTCCTGCTATCTTGATCCCCTAGTTCTTCATCTGGTTCTTGCATTGCACTCACTAAAATGACTTCATCTTCTTTATCTTTTTTAGGACTAGAGTTCCCGTAACGACTAGTTAGTCCACTAAATGCTCTAAAAAGAGACACCCTTCGTTTTAACGAGGCTGAGGCTGGCTGACGTGAATTAACCGCTACTAGCCTACGTCGAAAAATCAAGATTTCTTTTAAAAGAGTCTTGAGATAGTTGTAGTTCATGTATGCTTCTTGCCATTCAGGCACCATTTGTGATGCAAACTCTTTTCCAAACTTCATTTTACTAAACCAAAAAAAAAAGTTTTAAAAAAATGTCTCAGGATTATTAAACCTCAGAGTACTATGGATATTTATAAGGATAAAATGTTGAACAAGTAAGGAAGAACATTCATATGTTTGTTGTGTTTTGTTCAAGATTTTGAATAGACCAAGCTGCATGCATACAGCTTTTATAACGTGTTTTTGTTTAAATATTTATAAGGATAAAATTGAACTGCAAGTTCGCTACTAAAATTATTCGAGCTACACAAATAAATAATAAGACGCAAACATACGGATCACACAGATCGACACAATTGAAAATTTTCGAATATTATACACCGAAGTTGCTACGCGCGGATAATCATGTAGTAAATCTTAAAAGAAAAACAGTTTTTGATACATTAATATGTCCTTGTCTGGACGTAATGGTCGAACAAAGTTTGAACTATTTTCTATGTTATATTTGTATTTAAGTGGTGCATGTTTGTGTGGTTAAATTGCGGTTAATATTACACCAAACTGAAATGGTCGAACAAAGCTGACATGAGGTTGAAAAACTGAAATGATGCAAATTGATCTGGTCATTTTTCAACTGATATGAGGTTGAAAAACTGAGTTTTAACTTTCAATGCACGTGTCTTGACATATCTCTTCGTAAATAGTAACTTCCGAGACTTTTTTTTTCCACTTATTTGCGATGAACACTTTCTAACATTGGTCTTCTCATTACACGTTTTGATAAAACACATTATTCAAGAATTTATACCTATACGAGAAATGATATTTCCTCCCATTTTAGTGATGTCTTACTCTATAAATCATGGCTAAATAATAGTATATCATAATCTACGAGGTTTTCATGGTTTAACATGATACCAGACCGCGGGTTGATCTTTATAACTAGTCGGTCAACTTGTGCCGCAGTCTCTAGCCATCCCGTCAAATTTTCCACCAAAAACTTTCTCTCTATTTTCTTTCTTTTTTGTTTTTGAATGATCGTCGCCAAGACGCCATTTGCTTATATCAATCTCTACGTACTTCTTCAATTTAACTAGTATATACATGGTCTATGGGCATGACATGACTTTTGGAAGGATTGCATAGCAATCTATATCTTTGATTTTAATTTATTTTATTTTCTTCCTCATTTGTTTTGGTCCACAACAGTGGCTAAAAAGCGCTGTTTGTAGGTTTAGGTCCGTTAAAATTTCTTCATGTCTTGCACTATAAATAGTGGTTATATAATATATCATAATCTGCGGGGTTTTATTGTAGAACAATATATTCTCTAGCATTTGATGTGGCTAAGAAAGTTTGTTAAGCCGAAATTATCCAAAGTATGGATACCAAAGAGACCAAATGGTATGATGGAGACTTATGATCTATATTTGACGAAGTACTAGCTAGACTTTCCATTAACCCAAAAATGTTTGGAAGAATTTGCTTAAAGTAAGATGATCTAGAGCAATTTCACTCACATTTCTAATCAATGAAGTCGCCGTTCAAAGAAAAACACGTACTTTACGCGTCAAGTCCATGAACCAATTTCGGGTCATATGTCCTAACGGCAATCGTTCCAGGGTGGAAGGATCGGGAGAGTTAATACTGTATATCCAATACTAGTCATGCACAAATTTGGCAGAGAAAGCAATCTTAGGCTTGGAAAACATATTTTCACCGTTTGATCATCAAACGAGTTTCCTATAATGATGCACAAATGCACAAATACAATTTGCAAATTGAGTGGGCCAAACATAATCAATTGGCCCATCAGACCCAACTTTCTGAAAAATTTACCACCACTATTTTTAATTATTTGTTTGCACCTAGACTAAAGATAGAAGCTAGCCCAAAACAGTAGGTGCCTCAAATCAAGAGTTGGCCCAGAACTTCCAAAAATGGATGGACGTTTTTTTTACTTAATGAGCGAGTCCAAACTTTTATTTATCTCAATGAAGAGGTCCGTTAAAATCATTCTCTCTTAATTAAGTGGTTAATCTACTAATATCTGCGAACTACTTAATTTAGTAAACAAGCCCAACTAGATTAAAAAATGTGTTTTTTATTACTATCTCCGTCCCACATTAAGTGTCCAGTTTGACTTTTTAAGTCTTTTATCTTCATCTTTGACCTTAATTATTTCTTTTTATGTTAGATGATACTTGATGCAAAATATATGAATTGATAGAGTTTTGAATGTATTATTCATTGGTATAATTTTCATTAAGTATTATATAACACAAACACAAATATTTACGGTCAAAGTAGATGAAAAAAGACCTCAAAAAGTCAAATTGGACACTTAATATGGGCGGAGGGAGTAGCTTGTTTGACTTTCGGGGATGTTTTGGCACGCATACTTATAAGCAACCGAAGATTATTTTTCTACAGAATGGGCTACAAAATGTTGAATTCGTTTGGTTGACAAAAATCAAATGCATGCTACTTCGAGTACCTTTTAGAAAAATTATATTCATTTTATTTCCGGTTCCTGCACAAACATCAACAGTTACACTCAGTTTTTGAGTTTTTCAAGAAAAGAAATGATACAATGAAATGAGGAAAGAGATTATTGGAAATTAGAGAAATAGAAATACAAATATGCGTTCTTTAGATTGAAGAAAGTAAAAGGAAAATAAATGACATACATTTTGTGTTTTTGAATTGGAAGGGAATGAAAGAAATAATAATTTTACGTTTATGCTCTTTATTTGTGATGTCTTAGTAAGTTAGAAATGTCATATTTCTATCTCTACTATATAAATAATAATATAGCATTTTAGACTTTTATTTTTAGAATTCTTAAATTTTTTAAGTTTACACGCTTGATATTATTAGTAATATTAAAATATAAAAATCGCACGTCAAATTATGACATGAATGTTACAATAATAAAATACAACTAATATAAATTATACTTCTTCCGTCTCAAAATTATTGTCCCCGACAAAAAACACACAGTTTAAGAAAAGTGTATTTATTACTGCTTTCTCTTTCTTACTTTTTGACAGAATGACAGTTTTACCCTTAGGTAATTAATTAAAGTCTTTTATAAAGTTTGTCATAATAATTTCAAACAAGGGTAATATAGTAAACTTGATCAAACTTCCCTATCTATTTTTAGTAGTGGACAATTAAATTGGGACATCCCAAAAAAGAAACGCGGACAACAAAAATGGGACGGAGAGAGTATATGTTTATATTTAAAATTAATAACTTTTTGAATTTACATATAATAATATGACATTAATTTTCACAATCTCACAACACAGATAATCTCTAGAAAGTATCATTCATTATAAAAAATCGTTAAGCAGTAGTCACAAAAAAATATAAAAAAAATCATGAAACAATATTCGCGTCTGAACTCACTGCGCCGATAGCATGCTAGTTAGTCATTATAGATTTGACTATGTTCCAAATCACCTCACTTTTGAGGGATACAAAATTAGGCTCAATAGAGTGGGAGTGAGGCTCACCTCACGAGTGAATCCTCAAAACAAACAAACACCTTCACGAGTGATAACACAAAAAACGAGTGAATGGTGATCGGCTCACAATTGGTGAATGATAAAAACCGTGGGCCTCTCTTTTTGTTTTAATGTTTTTTATTTGATTTGTAAGTGTGTCTAGGTATTTAATGAGATATATTTTGTACAATATGAGTATTTTAATGAAAAGTGAGAGGAATGTGACCAAAACAAGTGAAAGGTGAGTGAGAGTGAGGGGAAATGAGAGAAGAAAGAAAGCTGAAGTAGAGCTGATGTGGACGGTGAGGCATGGTGACCACCACTCCTACCAATAGGGGCGGTACTAGAAATTTCTTTGATAGGGGGCAAAATTTGAGAGTAAATGTCAAGTCGGATCATTTCACTAACTCGACTTTTTGTTGATGTAATGACATCGATTTTTTCTTTGAATGAAAGTGAACTTTTTTAGATAGAACATTAACATGACAATATTTACGACATATTTACTTTTCTTGATCAATATTGATATGAATAGAGAAATTAAAAATAGCACACAAATTGAACATTAGAGTGTAGGGTGTGGTGGCTTAAGCCACAAAACAAAACGGGCCCCACAGGCTGTCACGTCAGCTTTTCACTCCCACTCAAAAATACCCCTTCACTCATAACACATCTTCACCTCTTCATTTAGGCCCCACCACTAACCATTTTTTTTCTTTTCAATTTTTTTCACACAAGCATAATTTATTTCATAAAATTAAAAATACAAACATACGAAAATTAAAAATACAATACGGAATTATACGAAAATTAAAAATGCAATACGGAATTTAAAATTACAATACGAAAAGGCTTTAATCTGTTTCGTATTCTGGATCAGATTTCACCCAAAATTTCATCATGAGCTCATCATGAGCTTGTTCTTCCTTCCAATATTCCTCCAATTTTTTGTTATAGATTGCATTTTCTTTTTCCCTCTTTGCTTCTTCTTCTAACACTTCTTTGAGTGCCTCTTCATCCTTAGCTAGTTGATGTAGCTCGTCCTCAGTGAGACCTCCTTCAGTAAGATATTCATGTTCTTCAACTGACTCTTCAATGGTTGTATAAGAAGACTCTTCAATTGTTGGATAAGAAGAAATAGGAGAGACACTGGTGGTTTCTCGGGTGTTGAGGGATTGCTTTGGTTAGTTTTGTTATCCATAGCCGTTGAATACAGTAAGGGAAGTTGTGTAAAGTTATGTGTGAAAATGAATCATGATGAATGGTATTTATAGGGTAAGTTGTAATACTAGCCGTTGGATTTAAAATTTGAAAATATAACACACATACTAGCCGTTGGAACCGTATCCTTACAAAAAACCTTAACCACATTACAATAATATAAAAAACATTACATAATAATGTTAAGCTAATGAAACCGCATCCTTACAAAAAACCTTAACCATATTTTTCTTTGTAATGTTAACGTAATGCTTTGATGGTTTAGGAGTAAAAACAGAGACTTTAGCAAGTACCATAGCAGCTCCTACATGAATATCCTTTCCATAAGTACCCACATCAAGGACTTTGTGATGTACTGTCCCACGTCCTATACCGGAGAGATCTTTCATAGTCACATTTAGATCGCCAAGACAATTCGGAGAACAAGACTTCACTATTGCAACAACTTGTTTAAGTTTTCCCTTTTTCCAGAAAGTTATTGATGTCCCCCAAACACCCAGTTACAGTGCCACCAGTAGAAAACACATAGTTAGTGGCGCTAATCCACGCACCACTGTTAAAATCAGAATCCTCACCCACATCCTCAACAACTTTCTGCATATATTCTTGTGTCAACATTAACGCCCCATCCGGATCAAGAATAAAAACATTTTCTTTAAGCTGTTTGGCTCGTTGAACAAGACCCGCAGGACCGGGTATAATCCTAACTGGATTTGAGGTTGAGGAAGATGGTTCAAAACATGTGCTACTAGAGACCAGAACGGTACTCACAGGACCGGGTATTATCCTAACTGGATTTGGGGTGTATGGAGATGGTTCAACACGTGCGCTACTAAACGAACGCAGAACATGTGTTAAATTGAGATCAAAATTGTCTATATCAAGGCTGTATTCCCATGGATCATTTTCGTTAGTGAAATTGGGATCAATCTGGATAGTTGGATAGTTGGATAAGAAGTTGTGTGATATAATGAGGAGATGGTGAGGGTATTTATAACGAAAAAACTAGCCGTTTGAATTCAAAATTTGAAAATATAAAGTAATAACGATATTTAAAATACAATACTTTATTTAAAACATTAAATTAAAACAACATTACATTAACATAGGTCCTAGTTTATTAATCTGATGACTCGTCCAAATGTCAAAAAGAATTCATCATCATCAGCTTGTTTTTGCCTAATCTTCTCTTTCCGTGCTTTTGCATCCATTGCTTGTTCTTCTAGTGTTTTTCTTAAGGCTTCTTCATCTAGATGTAGTTGATATAGCTCTTTCTCAGTAAGATATAAATCAGCATGTGATGATGAACAACCTACACTTTCTTGTGAGCGGTAGTAGTATTTTTCCAATAGTCAAGCTAACTTAGCATCCTTATGTTTTTTAAGTTTTGCCGCCTTTTCATACATAGAAAGATTCAGCTCGTAATCTTTATGAGAACCTTCTTTTAAGAAACTGTCGATCAAAGCACGGCTCTCTTGTGAAATGTCATTACATTTCTCGTAAGCTTTTCTAAGATCGTCTTTAGCTGTGCATGAAGTTTCAAATTGCAAGGCTAAATCCAGAATCGCGTTTTGACAACCGTTGTCTTCGTCAATTAGTTTTTGAACCAAAGCTTCGACTTCAGAATCGGTATGTGGAAGTGAACAAGAAATTTAAAAATCTTAACAAGGTATATGATATAATTTTTGTTTGGGAATAAATGTGAAATTTTGGTTAAAAGAAGTGGTATTTATAATATAAAGAGGGTATAATTTTAAATTTTTTTTTAATTATAAATCCTAACGGCTATATATATTAAGGTTTTAAATATTTTGTCCGTTTCCTTCGCCGTAGGAGTGGCGAAGGAGCCTGATTTAAGGTGGTATGGTGGCGAGCAAAGTGGCGAGGTCACGTAAAAGTGGCGAGCTTGCTTCGCCACCACACCCCTCTCTCTTAGACTTATCCAAAAGTAAAGAGTGTCTACTTAACTACGATGTAGCTATTACCAAAAGTCACCCCACTCATGCCATACAAATAAGCCATGATTTATAAGCTTACGAAAATATGGGCTTATTAACCCAGTAAATAATCTAAAACCTTAATTAGACTTGTAACATAAATTGGTGAACTGATTGCATTAAGGGTGCGTTTGTTTTGTTGGTAGGTTTGGGATAGGATTAGGATTTGGTTTAGGTTAAAAAGAAAATATATGAGAGTAATAGAATGATTGTATTAAAAGTTGTTTGTTTTATATTGGGTTGAGATTAGAATTAAAAAAAATTATATATTTTTTAAGATAATAAAAAAATAAAAGTAAAGAATAAATAATATATGAATTAAATAGAAAATATGTGTGGTTGTTAAAACTTTAAACGAGTGCCAAAATTGAAAAAAGGAAAATAATGGAATCCTGTCGGTAAACCACGGCTAGGAGGTTGGATTCGTAAATCCCCTTATTCTTTGGGATGAGACCCAATTTTAAACCCTGAGCACCCATACCAAACACATTATAAATATCAATGGCGAACCAACAGCTGTGACTTTTGGGAAGAAATTCCTGGAGTGCATAGAAGGTGTTTGAGCAAATGACTAAGAAAAACTTGTATAGTTAACAATATTAAGAGAACCGTGGCCACGCCGACCTCCTGAAAAGGGAGGGTTTTACCTGGTTTGAGTCTGTGTGGCGGCGTGTTCAAACCCGTGGATTAGTCGTCCATAATGTTGGAAACCATGGTTACCCAAAAAAAAGGCTAAGAGAACCAATAAGTTTCAACACAATTGATGAGCTGATTCACATTCGGCATGTAAACTGGCTCAACAATATGGAATTTGCATACGTAATGTGCACAAGTAAGTATTTCTACCTCGTGCAATACTTTTTTTGCTTTAATCTAATTGATGTTGTTGATGCACACTTTCGTGTTTCGACTATGAAATGAAAAGTTCTCTACTGCAGTATTATTGTGAATGATAATTTACATGAATGTTGTTAACGAACTCTTGTTTGTGTATCTCAAAATATTGTTCCAAAATAATGTATAATTCTCTATGTAGAAACAAAACTTGCAAATTTTTACAATGTGCTATTCTAGTGCAAGAACGAATTAAAGATGCTTATCTCCGTCCTCATGGCTAAAGGGTAATGGCACTGACTTGACAGCTCGAAACTTTCCAACATTGTTCAGATGCTCATTCTCCAACCTGAATTATTTACTACAACGTTAGATTCGTTTTAACAATATTGTGTTTATGTATTCAGAATTAGGGATGAGCTTCAAACCTGAAGAAATTCCATATGCCACGCCTAATGATCTCCAAACTCGCAACTATTGCAATTAGTGCATTTCTATGTAGGAAAGGGGCGTCATGGAAATCCAGTACAGTTTGCATCCAGGCAAGTCTCAGTATCACATTTAAGACCTATAAATTAACCAATGAAAATTAAGACCTGACAGTTTCTGAAAAGAATATAGGGGGTATCATATTATATGCAATGGGGTTATCGGTTAAGATCAGTAATTACCATTGCTATGAAATAGATAGATCGGTTAGGCAAAATGAGCTTATCACGTAACCACGGATTCTCAGAATTCTACCTAGCGACCCAGAATCGTATACTATATCCAATTGTAGTTAAATATTGTTGCAAATCCCGAGGTAGATGCGGCGATGATTTTTAAAGTCACCCCTGGCCTTTGAACATGAATTGTCCTTGCAACGACAGCAACAATGGTGGAGAAGTATTTTAGTGCATTCAGAGCTTGTGTTGAATCATGTCCTTCTAATAACCGTCGTAGGCACTATACAGCCATAGAGACAATACTTACGAATAGTTATTAAAAATGCAAGTTGACAACACATCGTAGAATCTAGATTATGTATGTACCTGTAGGACTCGAATCCAATATGGGATAACAGCAATAATAATAGTAATAGTTTTATAAATATCGCTGTCATTACAAGTTTGTGAATCCCTCTTCTTGAAATCGCCCCAACCATAGTAGCATACATAAAACTGCAAACTCCTCAATAACTGAACCTGTAAACATAAAAAGAAAAAAAAAAGTGATGTTTGGTTCATTGATGAAGTATGATTAATATTTTGCAAGCTGTTTGTGAACCTTACCTGACTAGTAAATTGATCAGCCAAAAAGAAATCAGGTAAAGTGACCGTATAAAAAGGAGCACAAACGCAGTGCCATAAACAGACCAAGAGTAAGTAACGGTTTGCGCGATAGAAGATGTTAAATGGACAGAATGCGATCAAAAGCACAAGCTGCAAGAAGTAGTTTACTGTTAACTTAGATATACAAATACTTAAATACTTTCAAATACAGGGGCAAAAGAGGAAATTCTTACAATGACCAAGCCTAGCGGGACTAATTCGGTTAAAGCTTTGTAACTTTGGGTATTCTTATCCATTTGCATTTCAAGGTTTGAAAGTATCCCTGCAAGAGTGAGTACAGATAGCCCAGAACCAACTAATAGGACTTCATTAAAACCCAATTCTGTACCCGCTTTGAATCCAAATATAAAGGAGTAATTGACTCGATAACGCGTCCAGTAATATACATTTCCAGCATACATCAACAGATGCAACACTAGATATCCAAACAAACTGTATAGTGGAAATATGGTATTCATGTACTGATTTCGACCTTCGCTATTAAGAATATCTCTAAGATGTATAACTGAAATAATTGCCACCACAAGTGCTAACGAGCATCCAAAGAAGCAACCTGCACGAGAAAAGGCATTTGTGAGCTATACTATACAAGTCAATATAGGTTTATATACTCACGGTATGCTCAAAACTTACCCACGAAAAAAGTTACCCTATGCCTCTCTCTTTTAGCTTTAGGCCTTAACGTGTTCATTGCCTGATGACGATTCCCATTACAGAAATGCTTTACAAATGCTGCTTCTACCCTATCTAAGAGCTTAGCAACCTGAATCAATTCTTGATTATTTATTGAACCCGCCATGATATTTTAATAAAAATCAAACACGATTACTTGTGATATAGTAATATACCTCATCAGATTGGCCCAAGTAAGATTCTTCAACCATTTGTAAGTACGCATCTGATGCATTTCTTGATGTGATCTGCACGAACAACTCAGGTCAGCAGTTGTAACGCTGTAGGACACATATGAGGAAAAAAAGACGAACCCTAACCTTATCATACTTTTTCATTATCTTAGAGAATGCCAATTGATTCAGGAAGCTGGAATTGAAAAGCACGATACAGGTCAGTCAAAAGTTTATTTCAGATGAAAAAAGTGGTTTATTAGTCCTTACGCATAGTTCTTTAGAAACCGAAGCTTCTCATGGAACTCAACGAAAGCCTGCTTCAACTTTCCTTGTGCATCTTTGAGTTCATTTTTATTGTAACGAAAATCCGATTTCAAAATATGGAAAACACTTTTCATGGTGGATATTGGTGTTTCGGTCGTGGCATTGATCTTTACTTGATTCAAAACTTCTAAAGAAGCCATATTGTATCCCTTTCCATCACCCGATCTCTTCTCTTGTTTTTCTTCACTCGTCTCAGATTCTTTAATCGTTTCCAATGGATACGAACCTAAAATGCATCACAAATCATTTAATACATTCTTTAATAATACAACTATAGATAGATGTCTTTCTTTATCTACAAACTGTCAAACTACCTGTGTTCGTTTGATTAATGAAGGGCGAAACAGCATAAGGATCATTGACTTTAATCCGAAGAGCAATGAGAGCATCCATTTGTATATTCAGCTCTTCAGCCTGTTTCACAACTTCCTCAACTTTCTCTCGGTAAAAACTATTAACTTTATTAAACTCATGATCAAGTCTTTTAAAAAACACAAGTTCGAATTCGCCACCATCCTCAGAAGACCGAAGAAAAATCGTCTGATAACTCCTGCTATCTTGATCCCCTAGTTCTTCATCTGGTTCTTGCATGGCACTCACTAAAATGACTTCATCTTCTTTATCTTTTTTAGGACTAGTGTTCCCGTAACGACTAGTAAGTCCACTAAACGCTCTAAAAAGAGACACCCTTCGTTTTAAAGACGCTGAATGGCGTGGTTTGGCTGTTGCTGAATTAGTAGCAGTCAGCCGACGTCGAAAAATCAAGATTTCTTTCAAAAGAGTCTTGAGATAGTTGTAGTTCATGTATGCTTCTTGCCATTCAGGCACCATTTGTGATGCAAACTCTTTTCCAAACTTCATTTTACTAAACCAAAAAAAAAAAAAAAAAATTTTAAAAAAAATGTCTCAGGATTAGACCTCTATATATAAGGATGATAAAATGTTGAAGAACATTGATATGTTTGTTGTGTTTTGTTTTCACATTTATTGTGTTCAATCAAGATTTTGAATAGACCAAGCTGCATACAGCTTTTTATAACGTGTTTTTTTTTTAAATATTTGTATAGAATAATAAATCAATAAGAGTTGGTCGGTAGGTCAACTTGATTTAATTTCCAAAAGATAAATTAACAATCTCTGTCTACTTTTTGGTAAGAAATATATCTAAACATAATGACAAACACGACATTTATTGCATAAAATATGCTAAAGTTTCTATTGAGAATATTTATGTTTGATATATTTTTTCTTATTTGTGATTTTGGAAATCTTTATATTATTTATATACATACAAAGTATCTGTATTTTAAATGTTTTTTTTTTCTTACAAAACTTGGTGAACATGTTGGCTTTTAAAAAAGAGCTAACAGTTATAATGGTAAGAAAAAATATTTACTTGTTCCTTTTGTATCTAAAAAAAGGCTTTCTAGCAAGGTTTTCAAGATCACGATCCTACCCAAGACTGTTTTCGTCTTTTCAAGATCGAGATCGTAAAGTCTGATCGGGATTATAAGATCCTACTATAATTTCATTGTCTTAATAGTCTTTGTAATATAATACAAATCTACAAATTATTATATATTATAAACACAAAATTATATGAATGTTTCGTAGAAATGTTGTCCTAAACTATTATTATGAAATGTTTAAGAAGATTAACATGTTGTTTTTTAAATTCTACGAAATACAACCCATAAACTTGTAGTTCTTTAGTTTCTAGTTCGAGAAAAGTAATATCAGATCGGAGCATATCTGAAGATCATATGGTCAAGATCGGGATCCTATTTGATCTTAAGCATACAAAGATCCAATGTAGGATCCGGATTGTTTTTGCTTTGTAGTATCGTAAAATCGTAAGATCTTAAGATCTGGATCGGGATCTTAACAACCATGCTTTCTAGCGGATCTTTCCAAGAGAACATGTTTCAGATTGCTAAAAAGTTACTATTACTTTTACAGTCAAATGCTAATTGTGTTTTTTTTTTCTTTTCTGAAGACGTTTACATGTTTTACAAAATCATCACCCTCATTGGCAATATGTTTTTATAATTCTTTTTTTATAGGACGTTACTGTTTTTACATAAGCATCACCACGCGTGGCTATTTTGTTTGTCAGTTTCTCGGGGTACATCATCAATAGGGATTGATGAACTACATTTCGGAGGTTGATCCAAGTGTGTCAATGTATTACAAATCACCATCGTAATCTCCGTCGCCAGCGGCCTGTCAACAAATCGCAATGACCCTTCAACATCGGCAATGACACCTTCAACTTGGTGAAAGAGCAACCTTACCTATCTTGTATTTTAATACTACTAAAATACCACAATTATTAAGTCAATTTTGAATGATATGTAATGTTGTGTGAGAAGAAGCTCTCTAACTAAATGGTTGTGGATTCGAGTCATGCTTAGAGAGCACAGTGCAATGACAAATAACACGTTATAAGGCTTTTTTTCTCTATGACGCCGCCGTACTGCCCCTCGTCCGGCGCCATTGTCGCGTTATCCGTCCCCTCGCCAAGGCCACTAGTCCACAACGGTAGCTTTAATGTAAAAGTTGAGTAGTTGGCGGTTTTTTTTAGCAAAACTGAGATTTACGTGTACCTACCTATAACATATTATAGCTATGTGTTTAAGTTATAGTGTTATTAGGTGTGTGCGACTAGACGTGCGCAAACCGGTTAAACAGTTCGGTTTGGTTTCAGTCAAACAGGAACCTGTTTCGGTTAACGAACCAGTCGAAACCGGTTTGGGGAAAACCGGTTCCGGTTTGAAACCGGTTTGGGGTGCGGTTTTTGTCGAACCGGTTAACCACCCAAACCGGTTTTGACCCTTTTTTTTCGTGGTTTTGTACGCTATAAAAGGAATAAACTTCAATTTTTATTTAATATAAAAACCATAATACATCAGAAACGAAATACATTGGAAAGAAAATACAACACAATGCAAGGAAATTTAAAATACAACATTAACAACATAATGCAAGCGAATTAAAAATAAAACATAATAATCGAAAATTAGTAATCATCTTTGGCTTCGCTGCTCAACATATAATCATACCGTGGTCCCTCCGGAGACATAGTGTCTTCGCTGCTAGCATCTACCGTGGTCAAACCGGTTCCGGTTTTTTTGTTCACCTCTATGTGCGACAACCCAACAACATGATATATGGTGCAGCTGCACCACCTCTCTTAGGGAATGAGAGATATTTGATACGCATATATATTGCGAGATAGTTATATACCCAAAAGAAACTTCATATTTTCATATTTATCTAAATCACAAATTTTTAATGTATACGTATAATACTTTTAAAGCATGTGTTGGATAGATACGATATTATGTTATTTGTTTTGGGTATATATGAAATTGCCTAAAAAATAAAAGTAAAAAACTTTTTTTTTCATGAAGTCAAGACGAAGAAACAATTTCGGCGTAATTATACCAATCAATATCAGTCCAACTAACATCTTATGGCTAATTTACAAATGATATTTTAGTTTCAAGTTGTGACAGGAACAATTATTTATACGAATTTTTAGTTTTCTTCAAAGAGTATACAACTTACGTAACAAAATTAAATTTATCAACCAACTGGTTCTCCGTACTATAATAATATGTCCTGTTGGTACTTTTTTCTTGTTTGTTTATTTGATTTTGAGTTAATTGCATAAATGGTCCCTGTGGACACCCGGATTTAACAAAAATGGTCCCTCAAATTTTTTTTTAACGAAAATAGTCCTCATGGTTGTGAAACATAACTTGTTTGGTCCTTGTGGTAAGATGATTCATAACGGTTTTGGTCCCCATGACCCATAACGGATTTAGTCCCTATAGGGACTAAACCCGTTATGTTTCACAATCATGGGGATCATTTTCGTTACAAAAAAGTTTGAGGGACCATTTTCGTTAAATTCGGACGACCACAGGGACCATTTATGCAATTAACTTTGATTTTTATTATGTAAACTTTCCATATGTAGAGTTTTTTAGTTGAATTAAATCATATATTGTGAAAAATATTTAAACACTTGTAGTTTATAGTCTTCTTTTAACAACTAGTAATACAATAGTATCAAAACTTTTTTTTTTTTGTTTATTTTTTATGACGAGATTAGATGGCGATTGTTCATAAAAGTGTTGTTTATGAAACTGATATGACGGATTATCACATACTACAAATAAATTAATGTTTTTGGATAGATTTCACATTGCAAAAAGTCAACATGATGATGTCTAGTTGTTATAGAAAGTCGCATTTTCTAAAACGTGCCGATAAAAATATGACATTAAATGTGTGTTTGACGAAAGTAGCAGTAACAGTGCAGTAGTTGTGACCGTCAGAGTGGTTCCCGGGGCTTCGGCCTAGGGACCCCTTCTAACGGGCTTGCTTCTAGGCTCGGGATGACGACGAACGGTACCCGAGAGGCGTCAAGATCAAACCCGACAAGATTATGCTTCAACATAAGTGTAATAATAATATGTAAAACAACTAATAAATGTTCGACGCTCCTAAATACCACTTAATAGAACATTGGAAAATGATCATTTCGAAAAAATAGATAAAGCTTGTTTCTGAAACGAGCTATATTAAAGACCTTAATACTCACCGCTCTTAAATGTTTCGCGCCAAACACACCCCGACAAAAATATCACAAACCTAGTCAAGATATCAAAAAGGATACTCGTATCTAGAACTAGGATCCATTCAATTTGATTGAGTAAAGAGCAAGTTACTACATGTTATTATCAATCTAATCTAAATAAGACTTGCTCCAAGTCTTTATTATCAATCCTACACCTTTCCACACCTAATTGTATCAACAAATCTACCAATTAAGCTTTACTCAATCTCACACACAAAGTCTTTGTTATCGTATATACGAGGAATAACCCGATACACATACACCGACCCACAAATAAACGACAATCAAGCGAGCCAAAAACTAGCATACCGCACAAGTTGAGCATCAAACAGCAGGGAAGAAAAACTTAGTTGTAAAAGCATTCGGCGACAAAGTTCAAGCAATTCTAAATAGCATAGACATTTACCAGAAGTCATAAAGTATTGATGGAACTACAAAATTAAAGCAAACAACATCATCCTTTCCACAAGGATGATTTCACAAAATAAAGCGTTAAACAAGATGTCTACATAAACCAAAACTCGAAGATGAAGCCTAGATTAATATAGTACTTGAAGCAACAGCAACAGCAACATCTTGTCTCACTTGGCTGTAGGAATCTAGTAGCGCCCAACAGCCCAAACTCTCACGACTCCGTCTGTGTACCCACTGAATAGTGTGCTTCCATCCGCACTCCAGCATAGACTTGTACAGTAGATAACCTATAAAATCAAACCCACCAAAAACACATTAGACAACATAGAAAAAGCCGTAACCCGGTTTTTGAAAAAGCTTAAATTAAATGCAAATTTGCCTAGGATATTGTTCTTGTGCAAGTAAGCAGCTTAAACACTAGCTTATACACACTGTTATGCACTCTGCAAAGAAGCACTAAAAAAGCTAGAGCCAAAAATTATTTTTTACAGAGAAAGCACACCACTAAATAGCAAGTTCTCACAAAACTACCCATATCTAACAATCAAAAAAGGGATCAAACAATGTATGATAACATTCAAATGCACAATAACAAATAGCACATTCTCGCATGAACAATTTACAATGACATTCAAAAGACAATACAAATAGCACATTCTCACGTGACAACTCGTATCTAATTACAATGACACTATATATAAAAGAGACAGCTAGCAAAAACACAACCAGTCTTGTGCAATTTTATCCCAAAACATCAATTTAAAACAAAAACCAGTACAAACTAATCTTTCAATAAGACACCATATACATCATTTCAGCCGCAAACCACAAATGAGAACAAATATAACACATATACAACATTGAACGCACATACAATAGCAAATCCTCACCTAACTGTCCATGAATGATTATATTGATCCATATATTCCGAAATAATAACCAAGCCGTTGAATCACAATAATCAACTTTCAAATCACAAACACTTGAACACACTTGAACACAAACTTTTAGATCACAAACATTACTTTCAAACGCCAACTTCTCTAAATTAGTACCATCATCTTTAAAATGCACGACTACACAAAAACCAGCAACCATAATAGCCAAAAACTACTTAATCCCTAAAACTTCATTTACCTCTATATTATTGTTTCCTAATCCAACTTTCCTATAATTAATACAATGCACCAGAGCATGGTAACATTCACATATATTAAAAAAACATATGGCGATTGATAGCAATAACAACTACAAAAACAAAACAAATCAATAGGCTGCAATGTATGGAAAGAGGCATTGTATTCCCTAGCAAGCAGCATTTCAAAGAGAAACAACAAACTAAACATATATTCAATAAATCACGTAAAATAACAATTGCTGGCATAAATTCCAAACTAGAGTTACTTTTGCAACTTCAAAACACAAACATAGTTAACACACATTGGGTAAGTTTGGTGAAGAACGCGGTAGCAACGCATGCAGGTAGCAAAAACTTGCCAGATGTTGCTTGATTTTGATAATAGCGTCTAGATACACCAAACATGGCCCATAAATGCCTCACAACAACAGATAGCTTTCTTACTTTGGAGAGATTAAAAAATACAGTAGAGATTGTAGTTGCTTGTTTCTAAACAAGCATTTTGTCCAAAACACTTGCTACCAAACATACCCATTATCAACTATTCACTTAAAGACTTTTCAAACCGCAACGTTCTTATACAAGTACTAAATTAAAATAACGATCACCGACAAAAAAAAACGCTTGCTACCAAAAATGCTTGTTTCTAAAAAAACATTTTGTGCCAAAACCGCTAACGATAGTTGTCCAAAAACGCTTGCTTAACCAACAGCACCAATTCTCAAACTATTCATCTTAAAACAATTTCAAACCTCAAAATTCCTATACAAGTACTGACATTCAACACTAATGATCACCGACAAAAAAACATAACAAAGCAAATATAACAAAAACGCATTTTTGTGCAAAGCTAAACCGTTACTTGTTCCACAAGGCTGCTACCAAAATACACCTTTTCAGTATTCACTTAATTATTTTCAACCTCAAAACTTACTATAAAGTAAAATACATTTATCTAATGATCACAAACAAAAAACATGGCAAGACAAATATATAACAACACGCATTTGTGCAAAAAACGCTAACGCTTAACTATTCACTTAGGCTTAGTTGTTCCCAAATCGCTTTGTACCCAAACAATACCATTAACAATATTATTAAGTATTCGAAACCTAAACCTAGACACTATACAAGCAACAACTTCACCGAAAAAAAAAAACATAAACGCAAAACAAATAATCGACCTTATTTTTGCCGGCATTAGTCTGCGTCGCAGCCCCATCAACAGCCATCTCACTCTCCATCTTCAAATCCACCTTCAAATCCACCACAATACTCTTACTCTCCAAATCCCATATCTTAATACTCGCCTCAGTCGCCGCGCAAAGCCAATACCTATTCGGACTAAAACACAACCCATGAATAATCGAACCCGATTCCAAACTATACAACCTCTTCCCCAAGACAATCCCACAACAAAAATTTCCCATCATTTCCCCCCAATCGCCAACTCAAGCTCCCATCGGCGAAACAGCCACCGTGTTCAAAACCCTTATGATCCCACCAAACTAGCCCTCGCTATACAGGTTAATCAGTTCCAAATCCTTCAAACAATTTATCCCAAGAACCAGACACAATAGTGGGCTGCAAAGTGTTTGGACTAAAACGAACTGAACTCACCCAGTCTTGATGCCCATCACCTTCACCTTGAATAGTGTACTTACACTCACCCAAAGTATTCCAAAGCTTGATGGTTTTATCTCTACTAGCTGAGACAATTTGTCTGTTGTCAATACTAAAAGCAACTGATAGACGTCTTTGGTATGTGACCACCAAAGGTTTTCATGGCGGTTGTTCCTGAGTTTTAGTCCATAAACGAAGATCTACGTCCCATTGAACCAGATAAAAGTCGAACTGGCCGTAGATGAAAAGGGACGAACGTTTTTCTTGGACGAAATTAGGGGCTCATGGCGTTAAGCGCGGGACGGTGGGCGACTCCGTAGGTTTTGGAGTCTTCTTTGGTGAGTTTCCAGAGGATGAGGGATTTGTCTCGAGAGGAGGTGACGATGGTGTCGGAGTTGTACAGAATGGGGGGCGATGGCGGAGAACCCAGTCGGGTGTGTGCGCGCATAGTTGCACGTTAGACGATTTAACCAGTGAATTGCCCATGGTTGAGGTTAGGTTTTGGTTATGTGAAAATGGAGGTGGTGTAACCCTAGTTTGTAGAAATGGAGGGGTTTTATATGTGGGGTTCTAGGGTTTTGATGTGGGCTTATTGGGCTTTGTTGGGTTGAACTAATGGTTGGTTTACCCAAAAATTAGTGGGACAAGTGGAAACGAGCTGCGCCGCTTGTAAAAGGCTCGGGATTCAACTAGGCTTGTGAGCCAAAACAAGCTTTACATAAACGAGTAAGCTCAAGAAGCCAAACTTTATTTTTAAAACGCATCACAAACGAGCTGAGCTCGAGCTTTCTAATATATAAATGAGGCGAGCTTGAGCTTTATTTTTTAGCTAGGACATCGATATAAACCCGACTCAAAATTATCCGAACCAAACACAATTAACACCCCTAAGATGGGGTGATTTAATAGTGTTATTCATAAAGAAAATGACATGTTTTTAAGAAGAAATGTTATGTTCAGAAAAGGTTTACAAAAAACATTCACGCAATGATGTCACAAAATAATCTATTCAACATTATTGTGTGGATGATTTTGTTTTTTTAATTTTTTGTGAACATCATAGCATTCTTCATTTTTAAGATACTTGAATCACACGTGACTAAACAATATAATTAACATACACGTTTTTAGAAACAATACGCTAGTTTAAATGTTAAAGAAAATACCAATTACAATGATTACTTCTTTCAACAAAAAATGTGATCAACCACGAAAATTGATTTCTTTGTAACTAAGGAAAGCATTTTATCATTAAAACTGATTATCCTAAAAAACAGGGATGCTTAAAAGGATTTTTGGTTTTACTTTTGTATGTTTAATATTTTTCAAACTTTCCTAAATTACACGGTTTCTACTTTTTTAAAACCATTGGCAATTGGTTTCAAGTTTCAACACATTGTGAAAATGATTTGGAAAAAGTTTATTTGCATACTAGTTTCTACCCGCATACCAAGGGATAAATCCTCACCATCCATTTGGGTTTGATGTAACGGTGAGGATTAATCTAAGATTTAAACTTAATAAACTTATTTCCTCTCAACTATATAATTTTTTTTTCATTCATCTCTTTTATTTTCAGACACTCAGTGTGTGTTTTCCTCCCAACCCATTCCCTCCAAAAAAAATGAATCAGTTGCTTACTTCATTATCATCGACTAAAGTTCAGCGTATTTTTTAGCTTCTTTGCGCTTATTTTGGATTTGAACTTGTAATCAGTTAATGAAGGTTACTTAATCATGGTGAAATTCTTCAACACGAAACCTTAAGGTACACTCGTTGAACTTATAATCAATTAATTTATGCTTATTCATTTCTGACTGCTGATTTTGTGTTAATACATGCTTCTGTTGAATTCATGATGATTGTGTTCCGATATGAATTTCTGCTTATTTGTCTTTGATTGATGGATCGTAAGTGTAAGCCAAGTGTTTGATGAAATGCTTGACTGAGTTAAATATGATTTTGTGTTGTGGATTAGCATTGGAATCTGGTGTTTGAATGTGTTAAAAGTGTTGTTGCTTGTATGCGTAGACCACGTGTTTGACGAAATGCTTGACTGACTTAAAAATATTTTTGCGTTGTTAATTTATAAAGTAATTAGGATATGAGTTTGAATATGGTGTGTGACTATGTTACAAAATGTTGTGGATTGTACGTGTCCACCAAAGTTGTGTGTATTTTTTTGTTATAAATGTTGTGGATTGCATTAGTATATCGAGTGTTCGACGAAATTCCTGACTGAATTGTGTGAATGATACATGTGCAGACCGGAAAGTTTGTGTCAGATAACGTAGAGGAACAAACAGAGCAGGTATTGTATATATTAATTTCTATAGACTTGAAAAAAATTGCAAGTGTCCTGTATTAAACCTGTTGACCGTAATTTGGCATATATTCGTCAGGTTCTTAAGAATATGGGCGAGATATTGAAAGCTAGTGGCGTTAGCTATTCATCAGTAGTTAAGACCACAATCATGTAAATGAACTCGATCTCTTTGTGTAATTAAGTTATATGTTATAGCGTTGACATTTATACTTTTGTTTATGTGGTTTCAGGTTGGCTGATTTGAAGGACTTCAAGAAAGTCAACGAGATCTATGCTGAATGTGAGTACAAAAGGAAGTACTCCTTATAACGACTGAAACAGAACAAATGTCATATAAATCTATATGATTTAGCGTTTTATTGTTTATTTATTTAGACTTTTTAGTTGTTAAAATACCTTGTCTTGCAGATTTCCCTGCACCAGCTCCTGCGCGCTCAACGCACCAGGTTGCAGCATTGCCACTTAATGCTAGGATTGAAATTGAATGCATAGCAGCACTCTAACGCGTCTCTTTGACTATAAGCATCTCGACTAGAATGATACCGTATAATAAGGTAATAGATTAATAGAGTTGTAAATTGTATCCTCTTCCCCCTGCCATAAAAGGCGTTTGGATATTGCCGTTTAATATTGAGTTGCTGATATTCAAAAATTAATATAAAGTCGTTTTTTATGCATTAGAGTTACTGTATGTTTTATATCTTATCCCATTTATATGGTAATAAATTCGTAAAATCCTAGTGCTGCAGCTTTGCCTTTGCCGAAAGCGTGGTGATTGACACCTGCCGCGCACAGTTCATGTGTCAATGACAGTCCTTGGCAACGTTTGGCATGGATATAAAAACATGAACAGGTCCTGTCATATCATAAGTCAGAGAAAAGCTACCAAGAGTTAAAAAAACTTTGTGTGTGCGTGTTTTTTTATACATTTAATTGTTTCTACTAATAGTGTTATTTATTTTATTGATTAATGTTCATTTGATTTTCTCTAGTCAACATGTTTGATAAAACATCTCTGCAAGTTCTTGATAGATGTGAAAAATTGGTTTCGTTTATGATAGTTTAACACATTTTTCCACTTTACTGTATATGGGAGTCAACCTGTTAATTGAATGATATCTTGAATCTTGATGTGTTTCTAAGTTATTACATGAAAGCTAAGCTTGTTATGCGTTTGATTATTTGTAGTAATTGTGTAAATTTTCTTGTGGAATAATGTATGAATGTTCATTTGATTGTCTCTAGTTAAAATGTTTGACAAATTGACTTATCTGTTTCTGAACATTATACAGATCGCTGAACCTATAAATCAGTATTACGTTCTGTTGATCTTTCTCAAAATGACGGTCTTAAAAGTGGTGATTGTGATATCGATGATATCTTTGAAAAGCTAACCGAGAAGCCTAGATGCTTGAATATGGATAGACAAAAATCTTTTGATGAGAGGTCACTTTTTGAGGCATCACCTGGTTTTTTTATTATGGATGGAAAATGTGGAGTCGTTCAACTACGGTTTGGATACAGGCCCAATGTACGATGAGGCTTGGGAATCTTTGAGAAAGACAGTAGTGCAGTTTCGTGGTCGACCCGTTGGAACTATTGCAGCATTAGACGTTTATGATGAGAAACTGAATTACGATCAGGTACACCCTGCTTCATACAGTCAAAGTTTTTACTGTTTTTAGTAATTTATGGTGGATAAGATTGCTTAAAGTTGGACGCAGCCAATGTATTGTGATGGATATTATAGAGTTACATATGTGATTGAGTAGACTTTTATCTCAAATGTGCAATAGGTATAATTTTAATCTGCAATTAAGTTTTTTATTCACAGTTGGCAATCTTAGTTCTTTGGATGCCACACCATCTGCTTGATGGGATTTCAAATACTATATGCTTATTTTGTACTTGAATGTTTTCGCTTAGTTTATTTCAATTTTCTTCATTTATAGGTTTTTGTGAGAGATTTTGTTTCAAGTGGTTTAGCCTTCCTAATGGCATCTGATCGCGCCTATGGTACTTCCAATTCAACATAGCTCATTGTAGTTTTGCAGTTCTTTTAATCATTTCAAATGAAATACTAATGTTGATAATATTGGTTTTTTGACCCTTATTGCATTGAAGCGCATCGCACTCTTTAAAACCCACGGTTACTCGGGTTCGGGTCAATTCGGGTTCGGGTCAATTTGGGTTCGGGTCAACCCGAATATGGGTAAAAAGTAAAAAAAAAATCTTTTTTTAACTCTTTTAAATACAAAATATATAAAATTTATATTAAAAAAGATAAAAAAAATCCTTATTCGGGTCAATCGGGTCGACCCGAACCCGAGTTAGCCAAAAAATTTCAACCCGATACCCGACTCTATTTAGTATTCGGGGTACTCGGGTTGACCCGAATAACCCGAATAAAATTTTGGACCCGACTAACCCGACCCGAATATGCTTAAAAATTTCAACGCGCGGCCACTATCACCCTCGTTATATGACATGTCTAATATCACTTGTGATATTTCATAAACATAGTTAATGTCTAATATCACTTGTGATATTTGTTATATGACATGTCTAATATCAGTTGTGATATTTCATAAACATAGTTAATGTATAATATCACTTGTGATATTTTAGAAACAAATAAGTATGATTTTTAACCTTTAGTATCATCTGTGATATTTCATTGCTTTGTATAAATTTTTATATGTTATCACATGTGTTTTCTAATATTTTTTATACTTTTTAGGAACCAGATGATTTTTGTGTCTTTCACCACAATTGGCAAGCACAAGAAATGTTTTATTGTCGATTCAGGAGAATGAAACTTCGCTCAAAAATTATGTTTTATTTTATTTTATTTTGGACATGTAATTAATCTTATCGCGATACTATAATCTTAGTAGGAATAAAAGGGTTAAACATCTTTAGGTGAATTCTTATTTTGCTCAAAAGCAATGCTTGATTTTGAGAATACGTTAAGTTTTTTTTATTATTTATTTATCACTGGTGATATTACAATGTTGGTGGTAATAAGTGTTAAGCCACGAGTGAATCTTAGTTAATAAAGGTTCATAATTATTTATCAGTAATGATATTACAATATCAGGGGTAATAATTGTTAAGCCACGGGTGAATCTTAATTGATAGATGTTATATTTATCACCAGTGATATTACAATCTCGGGGGTAATCAGTCTTAAGCCACGAGTGAATCTTAGTTGATAAAGGTTATATTTATCACTGGTTATATTACAATCTTAAGGGTAATCAGTGTTAAGCCACAAATAAATCTTAGTTAATAGAGGTTCTGAAGGCGGATTTAGCAAGTCAAAAGGCTGATGTTGTTTTCAATTAGTCTTAGAATATCACATGTGGTAAAACATGAAATTAACAATAATAATAAAAAAATTGATAATACATTTGATAAAAGTGACTTCATTTAGGACTACAAATATTCAGTTACATAAAATATATAACCAACAAGTTCCATATTAAGTAACTGGATATTACACTAACTTGTGATAATACACCTAGTGGTTAGGGGTTTAGGGTTTTTGGTATAGGTTTTAGTGGTTAGGGGTTTAAGGTTTTTGGTATAGATCGTAAAGTTTATGTATATATCACTTGTGATATTATACCTAGTGGTTAGAGGTTTAGGGTTTTTGGTATAAATTTTAAAGTTTAGGTATATATCACTTGTGATATTATATCTAGTGGTTAGGGCTTTAGGGTTTTTGTTATATGATTTACTGGTTAGGGGTTTAGAGTTTTTGGTATATATTCTAAAGTTTCTGTATATATCACTTGTGATATTATACCTAGTGGTTAGGGGTTTAGGGTTTTTGGTATAAAGATTAGTTGTTAGGGGTTTAGGGTTTTTGGTATGAATTTTAAAGTTTATGTATATATCACTCGTGATATTATACCTAGTGGTTAGGGGTTTAGGGTTTTTGGTATAGGGTTTAGTGGTTAAGGGTTTAGGGTTTTTAGTATATGTTTTAGTGGTTAGGGGTTTAGGATTTAATGTTTATGTAAATATCACTTGTGATATTATACCTAGTGGTTAGGGTTTAAGGTTTTTATAAGTTTTAGTGGTTAGGGGTTTAGGATTTTTGGTATAGGGTTTGGTGGTTAGGGGTTTAGGGTTTTGGTATAGGTTTAAGTGGTTAGGGGTTTAGGATTTTTGGTATAGGTTTTAGTGGTTAGGGTTTTAGGGTTTTTGGTATAGGGTTTAGTGGTTATGGGGTTAGGGTTTTTGGTATAGGTTTTAGTGGTTAGGGGTTTAGCGTTCTTGGTATAGGTTTTCAGGTTTATGTATATATATCACTTGTGATATTAAACCTAGTGGTTAGGGTTTTTGGTATAGGTTTTAGTGGTTAGGGGTTTAGGATTTTTGGTATAGGTTTTAGTGGTTAGGGGTTTATGGTTTTGGGTATAAGCTTTAGTGGTTAGGGGTTTAGGATTTTTGGTATAGGTTTTAGTGGTTAGGGGTTTAGGGTTTTTGTATAGGGTTTAGTGGTTAGGGGTTTAGGGTTTTTGTATAGGGTTTAGTGGTTAGGGGTTTAGGGTTTTTGGTATAGGTTTTAGTGGTTAGTAGTTTAAGGCTTAGGGTTCAAAGTTTATGTATATATCACTTGTGATATTATACCTAGTGGTTAGGGGTTTTGAGTTTTTGGTATAGGTTTTAGTGGTTAGGGGGTTAGGGTTTTTGGTATACGGTTTAGTGGTGGGGTTTAGGGTTTTTGGTATAGGGTTTGGTGGTTAAATGTTTAGGGTTTTTGGTATAGGTTTTAGTGGTTAGGGTTTTAGGTTTTTGGTATAGGGTTTAGTGGTTGGGGGTTTAGGGTTTTTTGTATAGGTTTTAAAGTTTATGTGTATATCACTTGTGATATTATACCTTGTTGTTAGGGGTTTAGGGTTTTTGGTATAGGTTTTAGTGGTTACGGGTTTAGAGTTTTTGGTATAGGGTTTAGTGGTTAGGGGTTTAGGGTTTTTAGTATAGGGTTTAGTTGGTTTAGAGTTTTTAGTATATGTTTTAGTGGTTAGGGGTTTAGGATTTAATGTTTATGTAAATATCACTTGTGATATTATACCTAGTGATTAGGGGTTTAGGATTTTTGGTATAGGTTTTAGTGGTTAAGGGTTTAGGGTTTTTGGTATAAGGTTTAGTAGTTTGGGGTTTGAGATTTTGGTATAGGTTTAAGTGGTTAGGGGTTTAGGGTTTTTGATATAGGTTTTAGTGGTTAGAGTTTTAAGGGTTTTGGTATAGGTTTTAGTGGTTAGGGGTTTAAGGTTTTGGGTATAGATTTTAGTGGTTAGTAGTTTAGGGTTTAGGGTTCAAAGTTTATGTATATATCACTTGTGATATTATACCTAGTGGTTAGAGGTTTTGAGTTTTTGGTATAGGTTTTAGTGGTTAGGGGTTACGGTTTTTGGTATATGGTTTACTAGTTAGGGGTTTAGGGTTTTTGGTATAGGGTTTGGTGGTTAGGGGTTTAAGGTTTTTGGTATAGGTTTTAGTGGTTAGGGGTTAGTGGTTTTGGGTTTTGGGTTTTTGGTATAGGGTTTAGTGGTTATGGGTTTAGAGTTTTTGGTATAGATTTTAATGGTCGGGGGTTTAGTGTTTTTGGTATAGGGTTTAGTGGTTAGGGGTTTAGTGTTTAGGGTTTTTGGTATAAGGTTTAGTGGTTAACGTTTTTGGAGTTTTTAGTATATGTTTTAGTGGTTAGAGGTTTAGCGTTTAATATTTATGTAAATATCACTTGTGATATTATACCTAGTGGTTGGGAGTTTAGGGTTTTTGGTATAAGTTTTAGTGGTTAGGGGTTTAGGATTTTTTTTTATAAGGTTTGGTGGTTAGGGGTTTAGGGTTTTGGTATAGGTTTTGGTGGTTAGGGTTTTAGGGTTTTTGGTATAGGGTTTAGTGGTTAGGGGTTTAGGGTTTTTGGTATAGGTTTTAGTGGTTAGGGGTTTAGCGTTCTTGGTATAGGTTTTAAGGTTTATGTATATATATCACTTGTGATATTATACCTAGTGGTTAGGGTTTTTGGTATAGGTTTTAGTGGTTAGGGGTTTAGGGTTTTGGGTATAAGCTTTAGTGGTTAGGGGTTTAGGATTTTTGGTATAGGTTTTAGTGGTTAGGGGTTTAGGGTTTTTGGTGTAGGGTTTAGTGGTTAGGGGTTTAGGGTTTTTGTTATAGGTTTTAGTGGTTAGTAGTTTAGGGTTTAGGGTTCAAAGTTTATGTATATATCACTTGTGATATTATACCTAATGGTTAGGGGTTTTAAGTTTTTGGTATAGGTTTTAATGGTTTGGGGGTTAGGGGTTTTGGTATAAGGTTTAGTGGTTAAGGGTTTAGGGTTTTTGGTATAAGGTTTGATGGTTTGCGGTTTAGGGGTTTTGGTATAGGTTTTAGTGGTTAGGGGTTTTGGGTTTTTGGTATAGGGTTTAGTGGTTATGGGTTTAGGGTTTTTGGTATATGTTTTAATGGTTGGGGGTTTAGGGTTTTTAGTATAGGTTTTAAAGTTTATGTATATATCACTTGTGATATTATACCTAGTGGTTAGGGGTTTAGGGTTTTTGGTATAGGTTTTAGTGGTTACGATAAAAGTTACTCCATTTATTATCATTTGTGGTATTATACTTCATTCATTTATACCCTAGTTTATCATATGTGATAATTCATTAATTGGGCAAAACATACAACATCCTAGTTACACATTACTTGATTTATCACACAAGTGACACTTATTTATCTCTTGTGATATAACACTGCAAGGAAGATGAAGAGTATTTCAAATGCCGTTCTTAGTCACTTAAGAGTAATATCTCATGTGATAAAGCAATATAATGTGACATTAATTATGTTATTTTACATATAAGTAATATCACAGGTGATAAAGCAATAAAATAAGCAAAAGTAGACATCATTCATGTCTGGCTATATCACCTGAGATATTACTCTAAAGTGAATAATATCACATTTTATTACTTTATCACCTGAGATATTACTCTAAAACGATTAAGACATACCATTTTTTTTAACTTTGATACATTGTTATATCACAAGTGATAAACAAGTGTCACTTATAAATACCAAAATGAATAAAAAAGAAGCAAACTATGAAAAAAACTTGAGGTATTCTCAAAATCAAACGAGTGTTGCTTTAATTTAGCATTGCTTTTGTGTAAAATAAGAATTCACCTAACGAGGTTTAACCTTTTTATTCCTACTAAGAGTTAGTATCACAAGTGATAAATAAGATTGATTACATGTTAAAAATTTCAAAAAAAACACAACTTTTGAGCAAGTTTCATTCTTAAGTAGCCTTGAACCGATAATAAAATATTTCTTGTGCTTGTCTATTGCCAAAAACCATCTAGTACCATAGGTGATAATATGTAAAGAAATATACAAAGCAATGAAATATCACAGATGATACTAAAGGTTAAAAAGCATACTTATTATTTATGAATATCACAAGTGATATTAGACATTAACTATGTTTATAAAATATTATAAGTGATATTAAACATGTCATATAACAAATATCACAAGTGATATTAGACATAAACTATGTTTATAAAATATCACAAGTGATATTAGACATGTCATATAACGAGAGTGATAGCGGCCGCGCGTTAAAATTTTTAAACATATTTGAGTCGGGTTAATTCCTCTTATTTCTAGGGTTCAAAATAATAGGCTTGAGCTTGGCTTGATAGTTCGTCAAGCTTTAACCATAACCAGCTTTGTGTTGCTCGTGTGCGGATTCCAGTCGAAAGCTTAAGCTCGGCTTGAAAAGCTTGAATGTATACAAAATCATTGTATTTAATAGCCAAATGTCCAAACCCATCAATAAACATATGTATAAAGTAAAACAAACAAAAACAATAACTGAACACCATTAATAAAACCAACAATAATATTCTCGTACCAAACTTCGATATCAAAGTTCGATATTAGAAAGAAATATAAGCCAAAGTATTAATTAATGTTTAAACGTACAAAATATTTCAACAACCATTTATCTTGTGAGTTTCATAAGGTTCATTTGTCTGAATTTTGACAAAATGATCTCCGTAACTCGATGAATTCTTTTGCATTTTATTGTAAGAACCTGATAGAGTTTATATTGCGTTAGTTCACTACACCAACAATAAGAAAGCAAATGCTATTTCACAACTAAAATGATATAGCTATAACATAGAACAACCAAAATTTAAATAAGAGACAAGAGAACTAATAACCTATAGCTATAACAAATTGATAAAGCAACAAACCAAATCAAAAGTACCATACCCCACCTAAGACAATGTCACACGAACAAAGCCAAAATGAGAAAAGGCCTAATTGAGACAAATACTTGAATTTCCTTCTGTGATTGCAATCTGATATTAATATAGGGGGCTGCAAAAAATCATGAAAAATGAGACTAAATTAACCTTAAAAACAATGTCACCCGGATCAAAACAAGAGGTGAACGTGAACCCCTTAGGATTTAGCAAGCACTCGTGAGCTAACTCATTTTATGTACTTACAGGGCGCAAAAATTTAAGGGCATTGATCATATGACCAACAGGGCAACAAGCAATTAACCTGAGTTTTATAATTTTCAAGATCAACAGAAGTACATGATCATATCATCTTGAAGCAATTAACCTGAGTTTTATAATTTACAAGAAATATGCTATGCAATTTGTGGAGTGATACTACATTATTTTCCATATATTTTCAAAATCAACAAAAGTACATGATCAGATCATCAAACCAAAGAAGCAATTCTTAGAATTAAATTTCTAACTCGTCAAATTCAACATTTCATGTCATAACTAGTTTGTTTCGGCTTATATAGCCGGCTTGTTGCTTATTTTACTGATTTCATCAAACCTTGAATTCTGGCTGAAACTACTGATTTCACTAAAACAAACGAACCTCAAACACTAGCACTTTCTGTCACAGTGGAATTAAGAGATAATATTACATCCAATGCATTTATTAATTTTTTGTTAAACTATACAAAAGAGGAGTAGTAGCAAGAATAGTAGCAGCAAGAATAGTAGCAGCAAGAATGGTTTAATTTTTTTGTAAACTGGTGTAGTTTTGTAACAAGTAATCCTAATTGTTGAACCTAAGTATGAAAAATCCCTTCATATATGAATATTAAAGTAGCAAACAAGTCAACATAAGTTCATGATTTCACGGCAAGTTATCACTTAGACTGATATAGTCTGAACAGACTTTTGTTCCAAGTGTGTGGGAACTACAAGATGATGCCGAAATAGGTTTTTATTGGCTGAAACAATGACACACCTCAAAGATCTTAGAACAAATTATTCATAAAGACGATGTTGGCAATATGTCATGCGCTAAATTGATCCAAATAGATTTTACTTTTATCCAAGGTTGTCTAAGAAATGTTATTGAAAAGAAATGTACTAATGCTATAACAAAAGACGATAATACCACAATGATGACAACAAGAAGAGCATTGAAGACTTGGCTCTTCTTGCAAGAGCCAGTCCTCGACTTCGTTGCATAAAAAATGAGCATTCTGCACACATCTTTAACCAAACGATTTCCAGCTCGCATCGTCCAAAATAGATTGAAGCTCGCTCTATCAACATCTCATTATGTATTCACGTGTTTTATTGAGTGCTTGACACAATATAATCTACTAATGACGATCACTGATACCGTCACCAAAATTTGGTTATTTTCTTGGAGATCCTTGGTCTCATCCGTTCAGGCAATCCATTTTGTATAATGTCATAAAAATGTATATGAAAACAAATAAAGCACACTAAATTTTACTAACCAATAACAAATCATCTGAACTAATTTATGGAAACTACTAACGTCATTAGCATATTCCCTTCTGAATCCCTTTACCTTATAGACAAATATCTGATACTTGAATACTAATAATATTTTATCTAACTATTTACATGAATACCCATGAAGAATATAAACAACATTTCTGAAACTAACGTAAACTTGTAGCGTCAGACACATATCTCACTTACATTATTTGTGTAAGTAGTTATTCTAGTTTTTAACTAACTCTCCACAAACAGCAATCACAAACAGTATAATCACAAACACTAAAATCTAAATGCTCATTTTACTAGCGTTTTAAAGCGAGAGTCAATTACTAGTGATAAAATGCTAGAAAACTTAAACCTAAACCTAATGATCCTCGTGATCTTAAACAATAACCAATTTTACTATCTAAACTAGTAAATGAAACAGTTAGTTATTCTAGTTAGTAACCAACTCAAGGCAAAATTAAACAATGTATAAGGCCGATTAGCTTCTAATCACCGATTACTAGGCCTGTTTCTGCAACATTGGTTGTATTGATTTGCAAAGATGAGAAAACTAACCGACCTCTCAATCTTCTCTTTCAATACCAAATCCTATTTCTCCGTTATATACACTTTCTTACGTTGTTTAACACTAAATAACTTCAAGATTAATATTAGAAAAGTTCTAATCTAGATTGATATATATATATATATATATATATTGGAAAACCAGGTTGACCCGGCGGTCCAACCGGTTGAACCGGTAACCCGGTGACCCGGTGATTCAACCGGGTCGATTCAAAACCCGGTTTTCAAAACATTGGTTGTGATACGTAATAGTTGTAGCAAAATATAATCTAATCGACCATGTTTGCAAATTTTATGCCTTGTCATGAAACAAAAGAAAATATAATAAAATTGATCATGTTTGCAAATTTTATGCCTTGACATGCATGCAACCAATCCAAAAGAACAGGAACACGGCTTTTAGTCTTCCATAGCATTTACTCTACGGAAACAAAACCCCTTTTCTATTTTCCTATAAATCATGAAAAAGACTGACTACATGAGCGATAGATAAACAAAACAAGTTGAGCTCAAGCTCGAGTTAAGAAACTAGGCTTGAAACGAGGTGAGTTCAATTCCATCTTTGGTAGGCTCAGCTCGTGCTCACTACGATTCGAAATAGCATTGGAGGAAAAGCTAAATAAATATGTTATGACAGACCTCCACGGTCTTAGAGTCGTTTCATTACTAATATGGACAAAGAAAAAAAAACCTATTTTCAATTTACAACTATTGTTAGTTTTAACTTGCTCCTTATCTCGTTTTATGCTCATCTATTTTGGACACAACTTATCTCATTACAAAGCTCTCTACCAAGAGAAGATAAAACAACAATTAATATTCTGCTCCAAAGTGGCCAAAGATCACTTTTATCAAGTGTTTTTTCCTGCATGCATTTACACAACTCCGCAAGTGTGAAGTGAACCCCAAGAGAACCAAAGGTGTGAGTCGGGGGCGCATGACCTGGGTCACCTAACTCGCATTCTGCCTGCTCTAACTGATATAAACTGATTAATGGCTTATAATAAGGGAGCATATCATTATTTAATGAGTAATTGTACTTTAGTTGTGAAAAAACAATGTGGTCCTAGATTCAAACATGCATATTTCGTCACCATGCATTGACCCTACTTATCTTCTCGAAGAAGGACCGGAAAGCGCCAAGTTCTTTCTCATCATAAAAGATAGAGCAAAACGATTTCATTGCATGTCTCCCCTATTTAACTGGATAACTAATAGTTAATTAATTGTCAAATCTGATGGCCTCACTTTTTTGTTAAATATATTTACGAGTTGTCATCCAGAAAGTTGTATTCAGCTATTAGAGATATTTATATCCATCGTAATTATATAGAATAAAATATGTAGTAAAATAAGGTTAG